>CABFWB010002427.1:0-93527 GCA_902151455.1 Timema bartmani
CAGAACAGTTGGTGAAAGCATGGTGATCGTATCCGGGAACATCCACGTAATGTAAGTAGAATCCAAATGAAATTATTGCTGAATATATCAGTTTTAATTATCTTCTTCTGATTCCCTTATTGTAGTTTAATATTTTGTGCGGATTACAGTTTGTAGATGTCATTTTGATTTAGGTGACATGCTACAAAGAAACAATGGGGGAAATAATTTATCACCCCTTCTACCTTACTGGAATAAACTCCTCACTCCCCTGGGTTAAACGTGCTCCCCCTTTAGATTTATTTCACTCCTCTCTGATATTTTAGAATATGAAGCCTCTTTGACTGGAATAAGCTTGCCATCCTTTATATTCAGTTCACTTTCCTTTGATTTTATAGAACATAGCGCACCCTTGATGAATAAACTTGCCCCCATCTAAATTTATTTCTCTCACCTCTGATATTCATGAACATGAAACTGAAAGATAGCCTTGCATAAAACTCCAAATAGCTTTTAGAGGCATCCGATTTTCAAAAATTTTCTGGTAAAGGCCCATTATAAATAGCTTCAAGCTACAAATAGTTTTTAGTGTCACCCAATTTTCAAAAATTTGCTGGATGAAGACCACTTCAAATAACATCTATAAGAGTCATCAATTTCTAGGCAAAAACTATTATAAATATCTTCAAAGGACATCCATATATTTTTTTAAATCTGGAGGATGACCTCTCCAAATATCTTCTAGAAGAAGCTAGTTTTCAAACATTTTCCAAGAGAGGACCACCATTCAAATTAGCTTCTAGAGATATATAATTTTCAAAGATTTGCCGAAGGAGGATATTCTCAATAGCTTGTAGGAGTATCCACAATTTTTTTTCTGGAGTAGAACCACTCCAATTATCTTTTAAAGCAGTATGATAAAAAAAAGTTTGAAACCCATTTTAAATAGCTTCTAGGGACATCCCAATTTCAAAGGGTTAATTGGGGAGGACCACTCCATATAGCTTTTAGAAGAATCTAGTTTCCAAAAAGAATTCCAGATAAGGGCGATTATAAATAATTTCTAGATTAGACCGGAGAGGGTACCCAAGTCAATCTTTGGCTTGGGGGGTCAAAACTGCAAAAAAAAATAAAATCATATATTAGCCCGCCTCCCCCCAAACTAAAAAGGTTCCGTTGCCACCGAAGTTGAGTTGTTCAAAAAGAGAGTGCCCACGCTTTTCCCCTGGTACTGAGCCAAGTTTGAGTACATGGTGGGCCGGCTTTTAGATGTGATAGAAAATCTAAATTTTGAAGACTGGTATAAGGGCAACTATAGATAACTAAATAAGTATTGAAAATGGAAATTTCTAAAGGATGGCTAGGAAAGTGGTATAGAGGTGAGGGGTTTAAAATTCCCAAAACTAATAGAATAAACTACTTCCCGATGCGTTCGAAAACTTAAATTAGTAATTAAAGTAAAGGTACCGCGTTAAATAACCCTAAGAGTCTGAACATTTTAGATTTTAAATGGGACCCGGGAAATTGGAAAATAGAGGGTATAAAAAGAAAAACTTTTGTGTGTGATTAAAAATCTAAATTCGGCCAACCGATTGAGATGAGGTAGAAAACTAAAATTTGTATAGAGGTAGAAAAAAATGCCAGGTACCCAAACTAATCTTTGAGTTTAAAATTTTTCAGAATGATTTTGAAAATAGAGTTGGGGGTGGATGGAAGGTTGAAATTTTATAAAACTATAATTAGGTGACACCTATTTATCAATATAGTAGAAAACTTATATTCGGCAGGCAAGTAAAGAAAGATACCATTCTAAATAGCTATAAAAGTCTGACTATTTTAAAATGGGACTCCAGGAAATATAGTGGGTGGGGTTTATAAAAAAACTTTTAAGCAGGGCCGGATTTACTACCTTGCCACCTGTAGGCCCACGACAAAATGCCGCCCATCCTCCCCACCAACCCTTCCACATTTTCTAAATGACGGTGATTCACTTATATGTATCATTTTAAGTTTTATTATTATTATTATTATTATTATTATAGTTTTGCTCTTAAATTTAATTTTTACAACTATACATTTATAAAACCAATAACCTTGCACAGTAATGTATCATACCATTCTAACAATATAAATTTTAATCTACAAAGAATGAGCGTAATAAATTAAAGGTTAACAGGTAGGGTCTACAGAATTTAGTAAAAAAATAACTATGAACTTAACATTTAAAAAAATATTAAATATGTTATGCATAGCAAAATTTATTCTACTAAAAATAGACGTTAAGTTATAGCAATATGTACTCATTTTATTAATTTCTATAAAAAAATGCTAGAATGTACAAATACCAATATTTATAAATTAAACTCACTTCGTCACATGTCGGTTAAATGTCACTTCCTATTTTGGGAAGGCCTTCTTTCTTGCATTTTGTTGGGCAAAGACACTGATAATGTCATTGAAATTCATATTTTACAACATCTTTTCCTCAATGTTCAGCAGTGACAGGTTCGAAAACCCGTCCTCACCCATGGTTGACCTCAAATAGTTTTTCACGCGCTGTAGAGTGGAGAAAGATCGTTAGCCGGAGCAGTTTATCAATGGAGCACTAATTATCATTCTGTGTGCTATGCTTATATTCGGATACACGTCACCAAAATCCTCTTCGTGTAGGAGTTTGCATAATTTGAGGAAGTTGACTTTTCCCTCCTCTTCAGGTGGTTGTAGCTCTAAATGCAATCTTAGGTGCAAAGACTCCTCTACTATGGATGGCTCAAAGGTTCAAAGCCCTCCTCGTAATAAGAAGCTACTATTACCTAAATTAACACCAGTTGATGTTGAAGATATCTCCTCTGGAAGCATTGCTTCTGTGAATGAAGGAACAACTAAGTCACTACTACCATAGGAAGGCAGGATGATGCACAGTAGCATTGCTACTGTCGGTAGAAATATCACTCTCTCTCTCTTTCACTGCAGCTCCACTTTCACAGTCGCTCCAAGTCCACACTTAATTTCATGAACGTCCTTTTGGATGTTACTGTTAATCGCAAAAAAATATGAATTCTTGGGGATCTTCTCAAAGAGTGTCATACTACTTTCGTCCCTAATTTTTTTTTTTTGCGCACTTCTAAGTCTTAACCTTCGGCTACTCATTTTTTACGCAAATGCTAAGCAATAGCATCCACAGCAGTCAACACTTTGACTCAACACAAGTGGGACGTGGACTCATACATAAGTTATAGTTAACAGCGTTACGACACTTACGTTCGGAGATATTAACAATTTTATACAGATATAAATAGTACAAGTGTAGTGTGTACATGCGAGTCAAAAATAAATACTGTGTTCAGAACTGGCCACCGGTACAGCAAGGAAAGTGCTGCATCCCACGCACGATCAGTAACACAACATAAACTAAAAGCATTTACCAGTAGGACAAATAATAAAAAGAGAACGATATGGTAAATGAAATATTAATAATATAGTAAATTGGATTATTTTTTTTGCCGTCATGCCATGCCACCCCTTAAATAATGCCGCTCTAGGCCTAGACCTAGTCGGCCTAATGGGAAATCCGGTCCTGCTCTTAAGTATGGTAAATAATGGCGTGTTTCCTCTTAATTTAACTCATAGATACTGTCACATTAGGGGCACTTGTTACTATTTAAAACTATTCCTAACTAACCTTTATTATCTTTAACTAATCTAACCTAACAAATGCATATCTATACATTTTGTTTAAGACTAGTTGTGTATAATGTATTGATCAATAGAAATAATACTATACATATTTTAAATCTGAAAAGCACCATATATAGTTCGCTCCCGCTAATATATTGTTTAAAAAAGTGTAAATTATATGTGGGACATTTTTAATTGCGCTCTCCCTGTTAAGGCGATCTAGAAAATATTGTCAGAGTGTAAAAACAAATAAAAATATAATCATGTCATTTGATTTATTGAATTGCGAAGCGAGCTCTCTATTTTAACTCCAAAGATTTGCGTTTGTCTGTCTGTCTATCTAGTTGATATGTTTCATGATAACTTCTTAACGCATTAACTGATTTAATTCAAACTTGGCACAGTAGTTCTTTGAAATTCGATACAGATCAATTTCGTTTAAGAAGAAAATTGAACTAAGGGTTGGGGAGAAATCAATCCTTAAATGCATAAAAACACGGATTCTAGCATTACTGATTATATATAGCTATCTTTTATGGTATTTACTGATACCTTATACGGTTGAGAATATTAATATATATAGGTAAAAACTACTGTAGTAACATTCAACAAAAATTAGGTTTTTTTGGGGGGAGGGAAGGAACGAGGCAGGTAGCTGGGGGCCTTGCAAACGAAGTTTTCCCAGGGCCCTACGTCTGCTAAGGGCAACCCATAGAAAAACTACCCTCAGTAGACCCGATCAGGGCTAGAACCCCAACCTTCCCATCATCAGTAGGCCAGTCTAACATGAGAGTTACGCCTTAGACCATGTGGCCACTGAAGCAGGTGTTTGTTACTATAGTGCTTAATTTTATTACCGGTACTCACAAGTCATCAGTGTCATCCCTTATCATCATTTATGTTTAGTTTAGATTTTGCCCGGGTGGATATTGTCTATGTCAGGATATTAAAATAAATATTATTGAGTTGAATTGAATCATATCATAATTTTGTGGTCTCAGCGTTTATTAGACTATATATCCCAACACATACTAGGTATATTCCTCTTCCTTTACCGATAGCCGCTCTAGATTTACTTTGAAGTTCCGAGGAGAAAAATCCGTCTCTCTACCAATATTTTAATGAGCAAGCTAGAAGCCGATGTGCACCTACGCCCACAGCGTTATTATGATTTTCAGGATGGTATAATATCACCCCTTTTGTTCCCCTCTATCTAGTGTCACGCCACGTTTATTTCCGTATTGGCCGAGTGGCTGAGCTTAATAGTATTGGTAGCGGCAGTTTTGGGGTAAATTGGGGATTTATTTGTATTGGCACCCAACGTGGGGCTTGATTTAATAGGCAGAATACGCTAAGAGGATAGGATATAGCAATACAGTGTGAGCCATGAGTCACCGTACTTTTACGAATTGTTTAAATATTAATTATATTATCATTATTATAACTTAGAAATACTTGGAATGCCATCTGGTGACATTTAACGTGTTTTGGCAACAACAAGAACAGTAACAAACAAATGGTTGGTGGCAATGACTGGTGAGCTAAATATTGCGCCAATATAGTGAAGAGCTTACAGTTGCGCATGGGATCTTTGACTGAAGTGATCGTAAGATGGCAGATGCAAATAGCTTATCAATTGAAGAGCGCTTAGTTGCTAGTGTTTGGATCCATCAAATACCGCACACTGGGCACATATTGCCAAAAATCATGATGCATTTATAAGATTTTGGAATCCATCTCCAAAGAAAGCAACACTGCTAGCTTGGGAGAAACAAGCGTTTGGTTCTGGTGGCGTCAAAGATAGTGCTCGAAGTAGTTGACCATTCAACAGATTCAATAAATCTGCTGAAATTGCCGCATTATTGAACGGTAGCCTCGTAAATCGAGACGGACTTATTGGTGAAGCCATTTCAACCTGTTTTCGTCAGTGAATTTAGTGACGCTGTTATGAACAAATGTAAAGAAGCATGTGCTTTGTTGCTTCAGCAGGATCAGACAGCTTTGACTCGAGGAAATGCCCACTTTACAGATGTGTATGTGATTTAACACAGCATGCGCAATTGCAATGTCGTTTTCTGAGCAAAGGAATATTCACACTTCACATTGGAGTTGGAACATAATCCACCATATGTTAAGTTATGGGCAGGTGTTGCTGCAAATTATATGATTAGATCATATTTTTTGAAGACTTTTTAACAAAATAACCAATCGGAAAATGTTTCGGAATTGGTTAATACCCCAACTTACAAATAATGGAGTTATAGATAGGGTATGGTTTCACATGACGATGCGCTGGCCCATTTCACGCTAACTGTTCGCAGTCACGACTCGTGAACTTAAACATTGGGAGGGATGATTTTTTTTTGGGGGGGGGGGGACTACTAGGGTGTCTAGGGGTATGGAATTTTTAAATGTTTTAAAGCTCAAGCCTTAAAAGTTCCATTTTAAGGTCAGCCTGAGCAATCTTTAAAAGCATCTTTGTTTTCAAAAACCGTGTTCACTACCCTGCTATTGAAGTTCCACCTGCTTATTAAAGGTCGAGGAATACGGTGAGACACATTATCAAGCACTGAAAGGCACTGCGGTTATCTTGAAAAATGCAGGTATGCCTGAAAGACCGCTGAAACAAAACGTAACTGGGGGCGCTTCGCGAAGCTACCTTTTGCATTATTAGGTTTAGCTGACGGGCATAACAGAGTACAAAATGTGCATTTGTGTAGGTTTCTTAATTATTTCTTGTACTCCTCCTTTTTTACCGCTCATCACGGAAGCTCCATCATATGTCTGCGCAATGAGTTTATCAGTATCATCCTTCAAAACAATGCGAAGCTGTTCTAAAATGCATTCGGAGAATTTGAATTAAGAAATACCCAAAATATTTTGTTGACAACTTCTTCCCTTTAATAATGGAATACAATAACCTTTTGAGTTTTTTCTAAGACATCAGTAGTATCATCTGACATCACAGGAATAAATTTGGCCTGGTTTGTTTCAGTACAAATATTTTCATGGCATACTTCTATTATGCAGTCTATAATTCTTTCTGAATAGACTTTGAAGATTCCTTAAACACAGTTGATTTATTTAAATGTGTTCGTAGGTTTTCGTCAAGGTTGCTAGCAAATTCTAGTAACCTTCAAAATCCACCAGGATTGGCAGAATCTGTAATTTTATCGTGGCCACGCAAGGGAAGTTCAAATTTACCGCAAAACTTAATACAATCAATTATTTTTTAAAGTATTTCCCTATTTCTTCTTTCTTCCTCGTTATGCTTGCAAATATGTTGTCTGTAAGCCTCACTTAAATGTGTGGTGATGTTTACTTTACCTAGCATTCCAAAATCCATTACTTTTTAAAATGCTTTGTTAAATCTTCGTGCTTTTTAATTTTCTCATTTAAACGTTTCAGGTCCATTACACCTCTTTCAACCCAGGTTTTATCACCGCCATATAATAAACATGGGAAGCAGAGAGCGATTTTTACTTCACACCCGCACAGCCATTTGTGCTCGTCATACACATCACGATTACATTTTCTTGTATACATAAGCTTCTTGCTCGAGGAAGCTTGATTAATCGACTAGTTAGGAAGAGGACGTCCATTGTTTTTAATGTCATTTTTCTCATTAATGATAGCTGGGAGAAAATAATTTTCTGTAATCCCACTACACTCATTCCATTCATATTAGATTCCCTCAATTCACATTATAAATAAAATAACTCATCTCTAAACCATTAATAAAATTATACATATTCTTAACTTGCAACTGTAAAGATCACCACTACTACTATTACTACATTGTTAAAAAAATTGCTATTTGCGAGCATAATTACAGCCTGACAAAAAAAATGCATGCCACGTACCGCTTGACACTCAGATAGACCCAGATACTGGCTGTCTGGGCTGCATCACAGAACAGCCCGTGCAAGCGCCATATCGCTCGACCATATTTTTACCCCTCCCCATACCCACGGGCGCTCTCCTCCCAATTACCACTGCGAGTGCATGCGCCAAATAGCCAGCTGGACTGCTCAAGGCCACAGCCCATCATGGAGAAATATTGTTGCGTTTTTACTTTTTACCCCATTGCTATGCAGGCGCACAGAATAAAGCTGTAGTGTGTAGCGATCATAAGTGATTAAGAGGAACGTTTATTTTAATTTTAAAGCAGCTAATACCATGATGATTATGCTTATGCTATTATTCACAAATAATTCAGGAAGGGCTGCAGACTTTTAGCCTTATACCACGAGCCACCACTAACCTGTTCGTGACTTCCTAAACGCACACTTCCCACGAAGGTGGGTTGGCCGTGGATCTCCAAAATCACAGTCACCATAACCATGGCCTCCATGAAGTTCAGACTTGGACACACTGGACAACAGTCTGTGGCGATACATCAAAATGAAGGTGGCTGCAAATTGACACGAAACTAATGATGGGCTACGAGCTGCTGTGAGAGCAACCATAGCAAAAGCAACCATAGCAAAAGCGATATTATGCAAAATGTCACAAAGGACCTGGACGCGGATCCAACTCTGCAGGGACAATTATGGAGCTCACACAGTCCCATCAGATCAATAGGTATAAGGAATACGGTGGCTTATGGCCCAGCCTCTGTGTGTGTGCTTAAAATTCAACTTTTAAAATATAATTGGGGCATGCCGCTATTTTGTTTTCCTTGTTGAAAAATGGGTATAGTTGAAATTTTATTAGATTTAATTGAATATGTTGTTATCTTTAAGTAGTCAAGTGACTTGTTTTTTTTTGTTTTTTTGTGTTTGCTACAACATTAAGGTGCATGCAAGTAGAGGTATAAACTTATACAGTCAAGCTAAACGTTCAAAGGTTATAACAAGGAGAATAATGGCAGAAGAAACTGGAGGATATTTTTTATACCGCCCATGCTGATGTCGTAAGAATTATTCGTATTCAGGAAAACAAAGAATTTCTTCTTGCTCAGCGAGAAAAAGAACGTCCTGGCAAGATTCGAAGCATATGTAAAATAGTACTCACCAAAAAGAAATTTGAAGCTGAAAAGATAAAAGCTCGTGTAAAGAGTATGCAGGTGCAAGAGAGAGGAGGAGATTATTAAATCAATCAATGAGCGAACTCCCAATTCCATTTTCTTCTTCGTGTGAAGAGGAGATCGATTTATCTGATAAATGTGTTTCTGCTGATCTGTAGCATGTCTTCTATATTTAAAAGACATCTACAATCGCGTCAATGGAAATATTAAGTAACGGGATTAAAAGAATAGACTTAAAAACTAATATTTTCCTTTATAATAAAGCAGAGTGGTGCAGATTCTACCGAGTATTTGGCGTTTAAACACTTAAAGGTAAAATGGTAGGTAAAATATATTACAAGTACAATAAATAGATTGAGTAACAAAAATAGATTTATTATAACAAACAAATATTAGGATATAGGAGGAATACATCAGATAGCCAAGATTTTATGTTGTATGTATGACAAAAATGTTCGATCGGACCACCTGGTGGTGATACAGATTAAAAAGGAGAACATCAGAATAGAATAAGTGTTTAGGTTTAATAACTCCAGAAATACAGATACTGACTTTTGCTAGGGAGAACAAGTGTCTAAGTCAACACAGCCACGGTAAAATGGGCAGTTACTTTGAGAGAAAACATTCTAAACAATATTGCCGGGCTGTCGCTGGACGAGAACTAGAAGGCCTGGTCATGAAAACTAGTGAACCAATTTCTAATAGATACATACTTTTAAATTCTATATTTTTTAGAGTTACTAAGGCGAATATTAGTTAAGCTAGCTATCTTTTATTAAACCTCAAGTAGGGTCACATATACCCACGGAGAAATATCCTGTAAGAGAATCTTTTATATTTCATGTATAAACTGCAAATGGCTAACAATCAAGCATCAACAGCAAATTGTACTATGGCCAGTCCTTTCCTAATGAGTACTGAAAGAGCAATCAATAGTACATATGACTACCCACACCCTGGGGTATACAGAACACACAATAGATACCATCTTTAATTACATAGAAAAATAAAGCGGCCAAAGGGCCTAAAGAAAGTACTATCTACGTTGACCACTACTTTACACTAGTATTTATCACAAGCTACGCACCGCAAATAGTAACACAAAGGTGCCAAATAGACAGCATATAGTTTCTGACCTAACTAGATCCCAGACGAAAGTGCTAGATGACCTGCTTGTAGCCATACGGAAATAACAAACATGAACTTGACGTTTAGGGCATCATGAAATATTACTATGTTTTAAGGTAAGGAAGTATGAATTCAAAGTATAGAGAAACTTGAACACCTGGTCCTACACATATATAGAGCATAGAGCCCTCGTATTTTAAACTACATCTGATGGACATAGGAAAAAAGGGAGAGACAGAGAACTTGATTGTGTCTGAAGGACTTAGAAAACATAGTTAGTCACCCTGACTATAAACAGCTAGTCTTAAGGACTTAAGGGCATAGTTAGTCACTCAGACTATAAACAACGTCTGAAGGACTTAAATAAATAACTGAACTTTGCAATCGCTTTGTAACTGACTTCAGCCATCAACAATGAGCATTCTTGATTATCTTTCGTAGATATCCTTTCTCGAATACTAACTCCCCCACCCCCTTACATCTCTTACCACCGAAACTTTCTAAGCCATTGGCAATAGTTAAAAATGCAACGTTGCCAAGTAATAGCTTGAGTAACTTAAAACACGCTCTAATTCGTAGAAGTCTTTATCGAATCTTTTGCTTTGTCGTTCTCTTAACGATTCTATTCAACAGTACGGAATTACTATTACTGGTAGGCTATTTGTTCAGTGGTTTTGTGTTTGTAGAGCAGACATGGCTGTTCTAGTGTGCATAAAAACAAACACCCAAAATTATGTGGGGCGGCATTTAGTTAACTGGCAAAAGACAAGCGAGAAAGGGGAGATAAAATTTTGAAAACGCTTAGTAGAATGGACACACATTTACAAGAAATGTGGCTAGTTCAAGTAAATATACTGATATACGTGATGATAACATTACAACCATTGTGAAAGAAGTGAACAAAACAGTGGTCGATAATGAAGAAAAAAAAGTGTTTTTGAATTCGAGTCACATGTAGGCCTGTGTGTTGAATCAGCTGATAAAATCATTAATAACCTCGTTAGTGATGATCCAGCGTAGTGGTGTATTAATGAATCAACAAATAACATTCTTCTACGTCGTGGAATTAATCAAAATGATAACAATGATTTTTCTAATTCACAACGACTCATAGCAGGTAAAAACAGACATTTGAACAAAAGGATTTTTTATCGCAAACTTTTAAATGGTGAATAAACTTTGCGTGATTACTTAGTATATTTCTGTAGTACTGGTGCCGTTTATTGTGCTCCATATAAATTGTTTGGACGAAATACCTCGACCGCTACTCACGGTATTTCAGATTGGAAAAACATTTATACTATTTTATCTCAACATGAAAATTCGCAGGAACACAAACTGTGAGTTGACGCTTTTAGCAAGGGAAAAATCTTTTAGAAACGTAGAAACACATTTCAAGTCTTATGTTCAGGCAGAACAAATGTACTGGCGCAATGTATTGAAAATAATATTTGCAGTAGTGAAAAGGCTAACAAGTCGTGGACTTCCCCTACGTGGGCACGAAGAAAGATTTAACTCATTACATAACGGCCAGTTTATGATGTCTCTTGAACTTATAGCAGAGTTCGATCCTTTTCTCGCGGAACACATTGAACGATATGGAAATCTGGGACAAGGGCATACAAACTATCTGTCTTCAACAATCTGTGAAGAAATAATCGAAATGCTTTCTGACGGGCCAAATATTTCTCTATCATAGTCGATTCTACTGCGGATATTTTGCATATCGATCAATTATCTTTCATATTAAGGTATGTGGATAAAAATGGCAAGCCTGTTGAACGTTTCCTTTTGTTCTTGCCAAACCCAGGACATAAGTCTGAAAATCTAGCTAAAGCAGTAATGAAAATTTTAGATACAAATTATATCGACATTAATGACTGTAGAGGCCAATCTTACGACAATGTAAGCAATATGTTGGGAGCATACACAGATTTACAGGCCCGCACCAAAGAAAAAAAATCCGAAAGCGCATTATGTGCCTTGTGCAGCACATTCATTGAATTCAGTCGGCACTATTGCCGCAAGCTGTTGTCAGAAAGCTTGTTCATTTTTCAACCTAGTGCAAAACATCTACAACTATTTCTCTAGTTATACACAACGCTGGTAACTACTCTTTTCTTTCATAGCACCAGGAAGCAAAACAGTAAAAAGTTTATCAAAACACGTTGGTCAGCAAGAGAGGAGGCATGTATATCTCTAAATGAAAATTGAAAGAGTGTAATCAAGGCTCTTACACATATTAACAATAAGTGCGAAATGAGGCCTCAGGTCGAATGAATCAACTTAATGCACCCTACTATTATTTTAACCCAGGGAGGGTTTGCATAAACACATAGTATGAAATACAAAGGTAATAGCAGTTTATTAAATAGCACATAGAAAAATAAATGGTAGTTCATATGGTTTCAGTAGTTTGAATAATTTGATATACATTGGAACAAGAGTATTTAAATAAATGAAATAGCCAGACATCAGACTGCTAGCTCGTAGAGTACTTTGGACTGAGCACTATAATAAATGAACAATCCCTTCAATTAATCGTCTGTGACGACTAGCGTTAAGCAATTAGAAATTAACTAATCAATTTAGATAACTATTAGGCGGCAACAAAACCAATCACTCTATAGGGTTCAAAGAAAACGAATACTGAGTTTGGCTATGAAAAGAGAAATACCACAACAGGTGGGATTGACTTCACAAGTTCTCTAAGATTAGCTCATTAGCTCATACCGCTCTCGGCCACCTACGTACATAAAAGTTCAGACTAGAACTTATCATTAAACCAGCAATGTATTGCCTTCCAAAACATAAATGATATACTGCGCGAACGCCATAGCCACAATATAGGGGAGCTAACCACGATCCACTCGTGTACAAATAATATGCCCCAATTAGGGCATCACAGTAATAGCAATGATAGGCTATTGCTGGGCTCACGACCAAACCTTTACAATAGAGGTGTACTCAGAATGAAGTTCAACAACTACAAGCGCTAGGCTTAAGAAGCCCGTCTAAAGCGACAGAATTGCAAACAACACAGCGAGCCGTTATGGTCTCGCGTAAACAAGTGAAGCCTAAAGGAGGTACAATAACAAGACTAAATAACTTATGGTAAAAAGGACCCATCAAAAGGCCCTGCCAACCCAATTGGGTCATTAATCATGTCTGGTAACTCCCGGTTACAGTGAGCTTACATACTCCTCAGCTATCCTATCGTAAAGGAAGCCTCATACTTAATCAAACACTATAGCCTTACTAAATTAAACTAAACCACGGCAAGTACATCCTAAAAAATACCACCAATTCACAAAGTGATACAAGCCGGTATATCAAGAACATCAATTTTAGTCTATCATGAATCCAAACTACAAAATTTGGTTAACACAACCAACTATTCCTAGCTGGTTCGTGTTATTAAGGTTGGCAACCCCATTGAGCTAACTAAACATTACATACATTCTAAACAATAAACGATAGGCACTGGGGGAGCCGAACTAGCATCTAATAATCTATTTGCATGTCTGAATAAATCACAATGATACCTAAACAAAAGTCAATTCTTTTAATTTTACCAAGTACTGCGCATAGAGTACAGCTATGTAAGTTAGACTAGAATTATAGCAACTTCAAATAAGTACAGTTAAACCAGCCCATTTGTCGGCTGGTACCAAACACAATTCTATGCCAGTAGTTATTTATCCTAATTCTGGTGGTAGGGTAGTACAAGCACGTATAGTGCACCCACAATCGAAGGAATGATGATAACAAACCAGCTGTGGTGGGGGCTAGCTCCAGCTGCCCCTGGTTTGGTCTCCCCTTGACGCCATAGCGCCCAAGGTCCAGCTCTGACGGTGTGCTGCTATAAAGATGTAGAGAACCAAGAGTTAGACAACCGGTATGCTCCAGACAGTAAAACGTTCTGTGTATTAATAATATTAGCTCGTCGCAAAATAATAGCACAAACTCCCCGACATGGACCAATACAGGAGAGAAAGGAAGGAGGGAGAGTTCAGCCAACCACGTCGCATCAAGAAAGTGCTAGAAGGGGTGGCCGCCAAAAGAGGGGAGGCGCATGGGTGACGAGCCAAGAACCAGAAGACATATGAAGATCGAACTTTGCCTGCGTTTGTTGGTAGGGGTTTTAGCGCTCCGGCGTCAATTAATTGAGGCTCATTAATGATGGTCTCAGTGCATAATCTCCGTATCAAGTCAGCTATGGGAAATTCAAACTGCAGCGTCGTGGACACATTGTTGATACCTTGGATTTTGACACAGCCACTTAGTTGTGAGAGCTAAATGCCCATTAGCTCGGCACATAGAGTAAGTGTGAAATTGCAAAGTGTCAACTTAGACATTGAAAGATTACATGGATTATTTGAATCCCTTGTGCAGTTCTGTTCGTGGCTCGACTATTATGATCAAAAATCCATTAAGAAAACTGATATGGATTAGGAATGCACTTATAAAAGATCAAGGAAGCGCAAACTTCATGCTGATAAAGAAAAGGACACTGAAGTTATTCTGACTGAAAGAATAGAGAGAAATTTAAAGTTGAAATTTTCTCCCTGTACTTGATAAATTACACACTGAATTAGTGAGGAGGAAGGAATGTTATAAATTAATATCAGACACCTTCATAGTGTTCAGCAAATTTCAGGAAAGTTCTCCAAATTTTATTTCCGAACGCACAGCGAAACTCCAGGCATTATATGAAACTAATTTAGAACCATCCTTCACAATTGAATGTGTACATACAGGACTTTTAAAGGCTTGTGGGATTAGTGATGTACCAATCGAAATGAGTAAATTTCTACGAAAAGGGCGGTTACAGTATATGTTTCCAAATGTTGATATTGCACTTAGAATATTTCTGTGTACCGCACTTACAAACTGTTCAGAAGAACACTCGTTTTCGGCTCTTAAAAGGCTGAAACCTTACTTTTGTTCTACTCAGTGGCACAGGAACGTTTTTATTTGGGGGATGGGGGGTAAAAATAGCCATGTGCTTTTATAGGGAATAACATTTTTGAGATTACGTGAGTGATTGGTTCTGATAAATAATCGCGTAGCACGAAAACGCAAGTGAATTGATTTCTACATGGGTGATATAGGAATTACTCCAAAGGAAAAAAGTAAATAAAAGCCTAAAACTTGTAAATGAATTCAATTTTTATTAATTTATATAACTAGTACAATGCATTAGGTAGCCTACACCTATTGTCAATCTTCAATTCCCTGAAGTTTGTAAGCAAAAAATTTTTTTATCAATGTATCTTATTAATACAATACTACAGTTACACTTACTGTTAATCTTCAATCGCAGGAAAAATTAACTGGATTTGTCAAATCTGGATTATCACTATCTTGCTCTCTTGACGGCCATTCGACGGGAAGCTCTTGAACTCTTAAAGGTCCTGGGACGGTAAGCTCTTGCTCTCTTGACGGCCTTTGGACGGTAAGCTCTTTCTCTCTTGAATGCCCTGGGATGGTTGGCTCTTGCTCTCTTGAAGGCCCTGGAACGATAAGCTCTTGCTGGCATAAAGGCCCTAGGACAGTAGGCTCTTGCTTTCTCGAAGGCCCTTGGATGGTAGGCTTTAGCTTTTCGGAAGACCCTTGGACGTACGCTTCTGCTCTCTTGAAGGTCATGGAATGGTAAGTTTTTGCTGTTATGAAGGCCCTGGGTCTTTTAGACTGACGATTTTTAACTTCTTTGATGAAATGGTTAAGACTCAACTGACGGGCTGCATTTTTATTCTCTCTCTAGATTTATTTGTAGCAAGCCAAAGAACTCTGGATCTCTCTGGCAACTTTGTCACTTCTATCCATGTTAGGGTTATTCTCTTCAATGATTCTAAGTTCACTGTGAATGTGCTTAAAATATTCAGCCATTTGTTTTGATGAAAGTTTTTTTATGGGCTCAACAACAAAGGACTCTTCCTGTTCATCATTTATGCCATTCTCCATTTTCAGAAAATATTCTGTTCTGTTGAGTGGGATTGGAGCAATTGATTCACATTTGCATGGTCTATGTACTCAAATCCAACATCTTGCTATGTCAACGGTGTCATGTCTTGAATCGGAAAGCTCTTGTTCAGGATCAAAATAATAAGAATCAGAAACCTCAGGCCAAATATTTTTCCAAACTTCCTTCATGCAGGACTGTTTAACTTCTGCCCATGCATCTCCAATGTTGTCAATACCACCCCCTAACACCAAACTGTACAGCAAAGATCATTGCCTTCACTGGAATATGCGCGCACAAGATCACGTCACCACCGCACAGGGTGACTGCGAAATTACAGCTGACCATGCATTTTTTTATTTCTTTTAATCGCGTTATAGCGAAAACGTGTAAAGTGAGATCACGTATAACAAGGGATACCAGTATTTAATGGTCCCATTGTGCATGTTTCTCATTTATTTGAGTCATTCCAAACATTATAATTAATATACACAAAACATATTAAGAAAAACTGTATTTGATGCAGCTCAACTAAAAATTATGAAACACTGAAAATTAAAGTAGGTTTCCATACACCTTTGCCCTATATTCGTTACTAGCTATAAAACCACTAACCAGTTTTGCAATTTCAATTTTGTTGAGCCTCTCAGGGAATTTAGTCTACATTGCCTCATCGTAGAGTGAAGATAGCTTTTAATGCATCCAAGTATTGATACACTTCTTTCTGCAGTAGCTGATGTAGCTGGGATCATTATCAGAGTTTTCAAAATTTCTTCAGTGTGTGCTTCAAGCACATTTTATTTTTACTATGTTAACTTAGTGTGAACATTGTATCTTGCTTCAATAAGATGTTTACATTATCTAAAAGTTTTACTATATTATTTTTTGGGGGGGAAGGGGGGGGTAAAATTATACTTTTTACCCCCTCAATTTTTTGGGTGGGTAAAATTTACCCCCCTATCTCCCAGTTCCTGCACCACTGGTTCTACTGTATCAGAGAAGAGATTGAAAGCCTTGTCCATTCTTCACATCGAATCCAATCTGTTTACCGATGACCGTCTCAACTATGGAGATTTGATCAACGAGTTTGCAACCATCAAAGTGAGACGCAAATTTCGATAGCTGGTGAGTTTTTTCTTCGTCTTTATTTTAAAGTTTTCAGGTTAGCATACGCTCGTTTGAAAAAAAAAATTCTATTAACAACTTAATAAAATATCCAAAGTTATTTTAAAACAATTTTTTTATTTATTTTATTGTGGGGTATGAGAGCGCATATTATAATTGTGTTTAGGGGCGCAAACTTTTTAAATCCGCCACTGAATATATGTTACCTACAATTTTACGTGTGTTTAAACGCCAAATACTCGGTAGTGATCAAGGTCCCTCAATCTTTGAATCACCTCTAAAAAAGCTTGGTAGGAATAAACTTCTTGATGATGATTTGGCTGTTGGTTTTATGTTCCAAAATTAAGTGATAGAAAAGCAGCTGTCGTACTGACGACTTCACAACACAATGTTAACAATTTTTCTATCTATCGTTAATGTGTGTTGACAGAAGATTGCGAAGTCTTTGAGAAGTGTATTTACGCCAGAAGTCTATTCACTGTGATGGTAAAAGTTATAAGATTCAACCGGATATGAAAACGTGCATCACTTTCCAACTGTGGTATCAGGTACGTGTTGATCAACTTCTCGCTGTTCCAAAACTTGTTTCTGTAACAGAAGAGTCAGCAGCTTCAGAAGTTTTTTAAATTAAAATGTATGCATTTCGACACTACAGCAGTAAATATTGGACCAAGGAAAAAGGCATGTATTCTTTTGGAACAAACGATGGACAAATAAATTATATGGTTGGCCTGTCGTCCTCATATCGTGGAGATCATGCTAGATGCAATAATTGTTTATGTGCTTGGGAGTTCCACTGACCCAGAGATATTATTGTTCAGAAGATTTAAAAACGCCTAAAACACTACTGAATATACTGAGTTTAAAACTGTCACTTCTGATGCTTCCACCCTAAGCGAAGTCAAAAATATTACCACTGAAAAGATCTCTTTTTCCCAGAAGCAACTTTAAAAGTTCCAACCTCGAAATGAATACTGCATTATGTTAGGGTCTGTGTATTTATTTATATGGTGAAACACGAAATTTGGCATGAGTGTTCTTTGTAAAAAAGCTAAGAGAGACATTTTCGACTAATTTTTGATATTTTGCATTCTAAGGGGTTAAAACGGGGTTGGTAACTATCTTAAAGGGTACGCGTATTTCCGAAACTAGTTGAGCTAGAAACATGAAATTTTACATGAGTGTTCTTTGTCAAAACCCAAGGATTTTTTTTAGATTTTTGCGTAATTTAACTCCTAAGGTGATGAAGTAGGAAGGGAGGGGAAAGGGGCAAGCGTTTTTTTAAATTCAATCATTATTATTATTTCCACACATTCATAAGTTGTGATTCATTCCCGTTTTGTCAGAGGTGAAGGAAGGGTTTGGCAATCAGATAAATCCGTGCCGGGACAGAGTATTGAACCCCAGACCTTTAGCACGGAGGTCTGACACCCTACCCCTAGACCATCAGGTCACCTTTTTAAATTCAATCCTTAAAGTGGTGAAGAAGGGAGGGGGTGGTTTTTCCGGAGCTTCCAAACCACTTGAGCTGTAAAGATGAAACTTGGCAGAGATGTTATTTTAAAGCAGTGGTTCTTAATCTTTTTTGTGTCACGGACCCCTATGAGAATCTGACAAAGTCCATGGACCCCTTCCCATAAAAATGAACGTAAATACACAATCAAAAAATTTTGCTTGCTGTCTATATCTTTAATATAAAAGTGTATACTCTTGTAAGCACAATATCGACCCTTTTAACTGTTCAAAATGTACACATGCAATGCAATGTCCTTAAGATGTGCAACCATTAGTAAAATTTCAAAATTTTAAACCAGAACTAGAATGATTTTTTCTCTCTCTTTAATATGAAATTGTTATACCCCAGTGGTGTAACTTACACCCCTGAAAACTCCGCAGTGTGGGGGGGAGGGGCGGAGCCCAGTGGGCTAAGGGGCCCATATATTGTGTGACAATTTACAGGTTTTTTCTAGTGCACGTGGAGCACTGCAATTGCAACGCGCGAGGAACACAGTATGGGGCCCACTACGTGCAACAGACATCCTTGCCTTCCTTCTGCATCAATAGAATCACCCACTCCCTCCCCAGTCCCTTACCACACCACATACGACGCGTTGTTCAGTTGTTTCCTGTGCTGTGCACCATGTGCTGTTTGTTTTGTGATAATGAAGCCTTTAAAATCTAATTTCTAATATTTGAGTGGTACAAGGAAATCCAAAAGAAAAAGAGAATTGGGGAAGGCTGTTTCAAAATGAACTAAAATAGTTACATTATTTCGGCGAAGCAGCCAAACTCAAGCAGCTAGATGTAGTAGTGCCAGCCCAAGTTGTTTGGTTGATTCAAATAAGCTTCATAGCGACAGTGAAAGTGAATCTGATTGGAATCAAGATAGGACACCTCAAGATGTAATAAATGTTTAAGGTAAAGATAAGCTTAAACTTAATGATCCTGTATTACTTGAAAATATCTCTGCAAGTGATGAGAAGGCTATTTGCGCTCGTCCTGAGCCAACCAAATGTAATTTGGGCAACGAAAACGAATAGGTACCCATCAGACCGTGCTCATTTTCCTTATTTTGTAGACGATTATATAAAACGATTTATTGATCATTATGGTCCTTCTAAACCAAAAGGACCATTTCACAAAGATCCAAAACAGAGTAATATATGTTTTTCTACAATCTACTATGAAAAATATATCAAGACTGGTCTTAAAACTGCTTGACAATGTATATTTTTATTCTGTTAAGAAATATTTTGTGTACTGTGAAGCCTGTTGGTTATATGCAGACAATTCATAATTATACCATAGTAACTGGGTCAATGGTGTTTGGGACTGGAAAGACCTATCAAAAAAATATATAAATGTGAAACATTGAACCTTCAGGCTTTGTTTTGTTTATAATATGTGGGGGGGAAAACGAGACAGTTGATTCTACACTTGACAGAGAAATAGGAAAATCAACAAGTAAGTCCTATAAAAATACTCCATCTTATAGTAAAAATAAATGTAACTCTTACCCTAGCTTCATGTAATCTTGCATTGAGGGGCCATAGGGAGAAGTTTGTAAAGCCTAACAGTAGCAACTTTATAGCTCTAATAGAACTACTTGCCAAGAATGATCCTGTATTGCAAGAACTCGAAAGTGAGGAGAAGGGTGCTCAAAAGTATTTTAGTCTAACAATCCAGAATTAATTAATCCAGGTATTAGCCCAGAAGGTTGAGTCTAAAATATTGACATATAAAATCTGCTGAATTTTTTTTTCTGTAATAAAGGAGACTAATCAAAATGTTTCAAGAATAGCTCAGTTATCCCAAGTGTGTGGGTATGTTACAATATCAAAAGATTCAACCGGAAAACCCATCAAGATAAAGATAAATGAGAGGTTTTTGAGTTTCACAGTTGTTCAAGATCAAAGAACAAGTGGACTTAAAGAATTAATTTTGAAAGGAATTGAAGAGAAGGGACTGTAATTGTTAAAGTGTAGAGGTTAGGGTTACGACGGTGCAGCTACCATGTTAGGTGTACACAGAGTTGATAAGACAAAGATATAGAAAACACAGGAAAGTGAAAAATGTGTTCATTGTGCTTCACACAATCTAAATTGAGTACTGAATGTTGAAATATCTGCTGTTCCCGAAAACAATACTTTTTATGGTATTGTCGAACAAGTCTATGTGTTTTTTTAAATGGAAGTATAAATAAGTGGAAGATATTGTCATCGTTTGTTTCTCTAAAAAAACCTTTTCCCAACACCTTGGTCTTCAAGGATTGATTCTGTTAAAGCATTGAGGTACTCAAATGTTGAAGTCATGAAAGCTCCCTCAAAGATTATATTACAGTCCAACAAACCTGATGAAGGAATTCAAGCGACTGGTTTACGGAAACAATTGGAGGATTTCATGTTTGTTTTCCAAGTGGTCTTGCATAGAAAAAATTCTTGAAACACTGAATTTGATTTCAAACCTTCTCCAGAGAAAGGAATTTGACCTTTTTTTTAAAGCATCAAACCTTTTAGATAGTGCAACTGTAAAATTATCTGAGGTTAAAAATAACTTCGCCAGCATTAAATTGTCTGCCATTGCCCTTGAAAGTGAGTGGGACATCGTTTGCCAGTTTTAAAGCAAAAGAATCACGAAAGTAAAGAAACACTTTGAATAGCTAACCGAAGATGAAAGTTTGACAGACCCAGTGACAAATTTTCAAGTCTCAGTATTCAATTGTACATTAGACATAGTTACCAGTCAAATAAAAATTATATTTCAAAGTATGCAATTAATAAACACTTTATTTACAGTGCTTACACCAAGTTTTTTGCTAACAATAGCAGATGAGGAAGTGATTGAGAAATCATCCATCTTGGTTAAGGAGTACAAAGAAGACCTTAGTGATGATTTAACCTTCGAGGTAAACAGTTTTAGAGCAGTTTATAAAAGTGAAATTGAAAATAAACCATCAATACGACAGTTAGCTGATCTATTGTTTATTGAACATTACACTTTGGCATCAAGCTTGTCAGATCTGTGTACTGCTTTTCATTTGTTTCTTACTCTTCCAGTTACTGTTTCTACAGCTGAAAGATCCTTTTCGAAGTTGAAGTTGATAAAAAAAAACTATTTAAGAAGCACCATGAGTCAACAAAGACTTAGTTCTCTCAGTGTATTCAGTCTTGAATGTGAAAAATCACGTGGAGTTGACCTCTCAAAAAAACAAAAGGGAAAAGCACTTATTCAGCTTGACTCGACTCAATATGAAAAAATGTTAAATGACTATTTAGTAATAATACATGTAATTTTAAGTTGCTAAAGAAAAGTAGTAATTGTTTCACTTTCCATATTACTAACTTTGGTTTTTTATTTTTATTCCGACTCCAATCCCTTAATTACGTTGGCAAAAATCGCTCAAGTAGTAAAGAGGTCAGGGGAACAAAATTATTTCTGGTGGGGAGGGGGAAGTTAAAGATAATTACGTCTCTGGTCGACCCTATTGACCAAATATTGACCTTTTCCATTGTTCAAAATTCACAAATGAGGCTTTAATAATAATGCGATGATCTGAAGATGTGCAACTGCCTATAAAATTTCAAAAGTTTTAACCAGAAATAAATATATTTATTACAAAACTGTCGAATCTTTTTGATCCAATATTGACCTTTTTTACAGGTCAAAATTTACAAATGAGGACTTTAATAGCAATTCGATGACTTGAAGATGCGCAGTCCCTAATAATATAATTTCTTTTCGAACCGGAAGCGGTTTTTAATTTGTCAATAAAAAATTGAAATTTTCAACAACAAAATTACATTTTATTTTACTGGAAGCCGAAAGAGGGTTTACGTAATTATAGCGCAATTTGCTATTTACTTTATTGCAATGTAAATTTATTACATTCACATGGGCATAATACAAAAACAATCTTTACAACGAATTATGTCTCTCACTTTTTCATTCCATGCAAAAATTAATGGTAACTTCATGAAGAAAAGTGAAATAAATTCAAAGTATGTAAGTAACTTCAAAGTTATCTTTATTAACTGTTCAAAAGTTAAACGTCAATGAAAAATGTGCAATTTTTTTGTTTGAGTAAGAAGTTGAAATTGTGGAGTAGTCTTCAACAGTGCAGCACGCATGTCATCTTTAACATTCAATTAATTTTTTTTATTTGTTTTGATGGCACCAAGGGATGAATACCCTGTCTGTTAAAGAAACAGGAAACTTTGTAATTGAATTCAAGCTTTGGTCTACAATTTGTAATTTTTTGTCTTCATTTCACGGACCTCTTAGTGCTTATCCGCGAGCCCCTTGGGGGTTCATGAATCCCAGTTTAAGAACCCCTGTTTTAAAGTAACGGTCCAGAGGATTTTTGGATTTTTCGAATTTCAACCCTTAATGGGGTGAGGCGGAGAGATGGTGGTTTTTATGTATATTCCAAACCGCTTGAGCTGGAAAGATGAAACTTGACAGCGAGGCTACTTTAAGATAACGGGCTAGAGGATTTTTGAAATTTAAAAAAATTCAACCCCTACGGGGGCGAAGTGGCAGGGGGTGGTTTTAATGTATCCCCCAAACCACTTGAACTGGAAAGATGAAACCTGGCAGGGAGGTTCTTTTTTAGGTAAAGGGCGATGTTTTTTTTAATTTTCAAAATTCAACCCTTAATGGAGTGAAATGGGGAGGTGGTGATTTTTCCGTATCTTCCAATTCGCTAGAGCTGGAAAGATGAAACATATTATAAAACAATCCTGTGTGAAGAGCGGACTATTTAGCTAGTGTTTAGTAAAGCCATGCTTAACAATTTATTGTTTGTGCAAAAACTAAGGCTATAGTTATTATAGACTTTAATAATCTAAGTTTACCAAATACACAAGGGAAAAAATACATTAAATGTTAAAGTTGAATTGAATACGTGTGTGTGTTTATACATCACGTTTGTGATTATGTGTATTATGTAATAATACAGTATACATAATATAATAACAATCACACGTATTTAGTATATAACTTATCAATATTTATATGTACATAATTCTACTTCAACATGTAATGTTATTTTTATCTCCATAGTGTGTGTGTGTGTGTGTGTGTGTGTGTGTGTGTGTGTATCTCTATATATAATATTTTCGCCGTATGCATTGATTAATTAATAATTCAATTAAATATTCTAAATAAAATTACAATATCTAACATGTTTCAAACAGAGTTATTTATTTATGTTGACCTAAGGCTCACAGCTCAAAATAAAAATTGCTAGATTTTAATGTACCAAGGAGCCGCTTTGGTGACCGAAGGCTCTGGCTGGACTGGCGATGACATGGGAATCAAGGTTCAAATCTTTGTAATTTGTTATAAGGGTGGTATTTCCTAAATGGTTCTCCAAACTCACTCCACGCAAATGCGGGTACACTTCCTATAAAATCAACCTTCCTCATCCCAAACACCTTAGCAAAATTAGTACATAATCGTATAACACAAACGAGTAATAAGAAGCGTAACTAAAAAAAGTATCCAAAATAATGTACACTATAACGTTAACCTTCAAGTGGAAACCCCCCTCCCCCCGGAAAAAATTTCCTTTCCACGCCCTTCTCATTATTATCACAATCATAATAATGTGTAGTTCTGTTTCTTGGCAAGTTCTGTTATGAAACTCCTCCAAGTTTCTTAATCCTTGGCCAGTCTTTTGATGTTTTTTGTATCTGATTCCAACCTTGATTGAATCCAGCATCTGCCATTTCCTTCTTCTTCCTCTTTCCCCATTTATCATTCCTTCAATTGCCGTCTTCGGCAGGCATTCCGTTCTCTTCTCTTTAAATGTCGTATTCAATTCATCTTTCTTTTCTTGATTTGATTAATAATTCGTTTCTTTTCTCCTGTTCGTCTTAGGTCTTGGGTTTAATTTTTCACTTCCAGATTACTCCTTTGATTCTCCTCCAAATTCACATTTCCAGCGCTTCTATCTTTCTTTCATCATATTTCTTTAATGTTCATGTCATTGCTACATACACCATCACACTCCACGGATAACATTTTATTAATTTTTTTCGCAAGTCTTTTTTATTCTGTGGCCCGCAAAGGAGGTTCCTCTACTTATTAAATCTTTCTTCTGCTATAGCTATTCTCGATCTTATTTCTATTGAATACTTAACGGTGCATTTTTCATTGATAACACTCCCTAAATACTTAAATCATACCAACTGTTCAATCTCTTCTGTTTTTATTGTGATCCTTATTATTTTATCCTTTTCCTCCTAGCATATAAAGTTAATGTTAAATCAATTTTATTTGTTGTGCACTATTTACCATGAAGCGACTATGAATAACGTCGTTTTAAATAATATTTTTTTAATATCTTGAGTTTTATGTGTTTAGCACTTATCTCTATTATAAGCGTTAAGCATGAATACAATTCCAGGTTTATTTACTTCCATGTTTAAAAAAAATTGATGTTTCATCGATACTATCGTAATGAAAATTACGGTGTTGGGTGTTTATCATTGACTTTTTTTTTGTATGCATCGCCACTGTGCAATGTAGTGATGAGCATAATCGAATGATTTTAAGAATTGAATAATCATTCGAATGATTTTAAGAAGTAGTAAAGAGTTGGTAATAATCGGATGTTAGCTACTTCTAACCATTTATCTCAATAATATAACTGGATGGACATCTGTCGTCTGCATACCATTGTGTAGGAGAGAAAGAAACTTTCGGGTATCTCTTTCTCTCTTTCACCCATACAAGGCAATGTGGTATTTTGACATCGTTCATTAATTTGATTGAATATATGAGATACATCAATGTGTGAGTGGTTAAATTAAATAAATATGTTAGTTAAAGCTTTGAAGAGCATATAAAAGATCAAAACTGGTTAGTTTTTTCTTTAAATAAGTTGATGTAGCCTAATATGTCCGAAGATTTTTGAAGGAAGCTTACTTGTAAGGCTTTATCTCGTACCAGAATCCTACCCTATAGTTGTGTTTAGTTAGGATAAAAGACCTTCCATAAGGAAATTTCAACTTATGTTCTAAATTGCCGTTCATCCTACCAAAATATTATATATATGATAGTATTCTGGTACGAAATAAAGCCTTACAGATTGTGATTATTACTAAAATCAGGGTTTAGTAGATACTGTAGGCCTACTTCCTAAAAGCCAATAACCTAAATTATCATTTGAACGTAAGACTTCTACACAAAGTGTGTCATTCAAACAAATGTAATACAGTTTTTAGCTAACTTGTTTCATTATAGTTATCGAAATTTCAACATAATATGGTTTCTGAAAGATATGATAATACTTTCCACAAGCCTATAACCTAAGTGATAGTTTGAATGCATGGCAACTATTCAAAGTTTGTCATTCAAACAAATGTAATCAAGATTTAAGATACCTTGTTCATTATATTTATCAAACTTTCAATTTAATATGGTTTCTGAAACCAATATACAAGCTAATAACCAACTTTAAATATAAGTGTAGTCGTGGCAGACTGTAAACAATATTGATGATAACTACATAAAAATTGAAATATCTAAGGTTTTATTCGTATTTTTACAGTATTACCTGTAAAACTGGATTGTATATCCTTTAATGTAAATGTTTCTTCAGGAAAGTGTGGCATAATACTTCACTATTTTCAAACAATAACACTTTTATTCATCAGAGACATGTTTTCGCATAAGAACATGTAAAGAAACCGTTAAATCTGTCCCCCCCCTCAGTGTAGCAGACGATACACTTGAGCGTCACGCTTTTGTCCTTGGAATGTGCATGTGTATGTCCATCCAGTTATATTATAGATATCAATGCTTCTAACTAAAAGTAGTTACTAACTGCTCATTTTGCTTTGTGCTACCATTCTCTTCATCCTGCTATCGAATTTCCCAACACGCATTTCTTTGAGTTTGAAGCTATCAACCCTTTTCTATTACTGTATTTAGTTACTTGTGCCGGTCCTACTATCCTTTATCTATGGTGCTGGTGTCAAAGACCAAAGTACAGCCACAACAAAATACTATATAATGACCGCATTAGTCACATAAGTACCTCGTAATTAATATAAATATTTTTGCATACGATTACTAATAAAATAAAGAACATAAGTTTCCCTTTGTGTTCAAAAGTGTCGAAATAATTGACCCTTTAATATTTCCTAAACATAAAAAAATATAAGCTTACAATCCTATTTATATATCGGGTAAGTGATGAAATACTTTCGATTTGAATATATAAATCAATTATATGCCTCCTGAAAGCTTCACTTAGAATCAAACACACAATTACTACTCGACAAACGTGGACGTAATGTTGTTGGATAATTATATTTTGTGTTATAAGAATGTAAAATTATTTCAACAAATAAAATTATAATACGATCTGAATATTACAGCCAGGCAATGTTTTATTAAATACATAAAACGCATATAATTATCTATTTAATAAATTTAAGTCAAGGGAAAAAAATTATCTATAAAAACCGTTCGTGCTATTTGCGTTTAGTTAATTAGGAAGGTAAAATTTAAAGGAAAGGAAAAATAACTATCTACGTATTAATGTAGCAAAATAATCGAATCATTTTGTAATTTTCATTCAAATTATTTTTGGCTGATATTCGATTGTAAACTGTACACCCACTTAAACGTGTTAAATTAACCTTATAATCACTCATATGCGTAAGGTTGATTATTATGTACCAATGGGGAATATTTATCGAAAATGAACCTAATAGAAATGAAGACCTGTATAGAGATAGCCTGGAAACATTCATAATCATAATGTCGATTTCCCTCAGCACTTCTGGCAAGGGAGTGGTAAAAGAATGAATCGGCCAGCTCGCGTCAAATCAGATACTATTTTATTCGAATGATTTTGAAAAAATCGAATTAATCGATTATTCAGAACAATCGAATGAATCGACTCTTCATCCGATTCTGCCCATCACTAGTGCAATGTGTGCAAAGACTACTTATCTCTTATCTAAGGCAAAGTCTGAGTAGTCTTGAATTATTATTATTCTAATTTTTATAACATATTATCAAACTTGAAAAGTTTTTTAATAATTCCATTTAGAAAGTTAACCTCAACCTGACAGCTTGTAAGTAATTATGTTAACTAGATCATATTTTCTCGCGGCCTATTTAAATAAATGTATTTATTATACATTAAAATAAAATTTTCAAAATGTCTTATTTTGTATGGTATTGTGTTTGCCGCGTTGAACCAATGTCAAGTGACAGACAGGCAAAATAAGATTATTTTATTATTATTATTATTAATATTATAATTATTAATATAATAATTATTATTATAATAATTATTATTATTTAAAAATACTTAATGCACAGTTTCAAAAATGAATGAATATACGTATAACATCAATAATTATGTATTTAATTTATGTATATCTTTACAACTAGTTTGAGCATAGTTTCATTTTTCTTTCTACAATGATTCTTTAACAATAACTTACCTTACTAAACTGAAAGCCTTTGCTAGATTAGTGTTTTTTGCCATTAAATTGTAACATTCTGTTTTAAATGGACTTTGGGAAAGCATCACATTCACTTGAGTTTCTATTAATGGGTTTGTAGTACGTCTTAACCGTTCCATTTTAAGTCATTTCTTTCTTAAAATATCAAAAAGATTGATTTCAGCCTTACATTATTCCAAACATTAAAACACGTAGAATTGATTTGAACCAAAAAAGAACAAAACATTTTTTAAATCAAATAAAAAATGGTATTCTTACCTAAGTGACTGATATCTTTCGGCCGTTCGTTCTAGAACTATTTTGACACATTACACTAAATCCCAAACATAATTTTTACCGTCTATATGAAGTCGTAAAAACCGTCTATAATGACCACAATTAACTTTAGGGGGCCTACATCAAACTCAATTTAACTACAAATGATTAAACTTGTTGTAGGTGATCACAAGTATCCATAACAACCAAATTATAGCCGAGGCATAATATTGATAACGTCATTGAAATAACACATTTATTATGACACTTATTCAACCAAGCTTAACCTATCCTTTCATTATTATGACACTTATCCAACCAAGCTTAACCTACCCTTTCATTATTATGACACTTATCCAACCAAGCTTAACCTACCCTTTCATTATTATGACACTTAACCAAACCTTTAATCTGTAAATAAATTAAATTTATAATTATAGATAAAATAAACCATTCAATGTAATATTTAAACCTAGTTGATACATATCATACAATGACATATCCATTTTAATGCACATTGTGCAAGATCAAAAGTGTAACACAAAGTATCATGGGATGTCATCCACCTTGTGCGCAGAATCAAAGGAAAGTCATACGTCATTGTCAAAATTTACATTTCGAAAGTGATTTGGGCAATGTGTTGTCAAGTTTTATTTAAATATAATATTTAATAAAATCATTAAAAAAAATTCTACATCTAGGTGTCATTCGATTCTACATACATTCTTTGGTGCTGAGTGACAGCTCGTAGCTGAGAGCTGACGGCTTTGAAAAGTTACCAGACCAAATTATGTATCCCTACGCCGAACCATATGATCTGAAAAAAACATGTGTTTAGCAGCTGTCACTTCTCACAGTCAAAATTTAGGTGTATACCTAACTGTTGAATGTCAGAAGTCAGCCGTGAACTGTCAGTCAGCACCAAAGAAGCCACGGGGCTACTGTACTATAGCTAGTGTGTATAACAATATGAATAAAATATCAACACATTCAAGTGAAAAATAGCCATATGTGGTACGATTAAGAACCACTATACTAAAAAATATAGCCTAATTGAATTTTTACAAATATATTTTCCTCCCAAAATTCTATACTTGATAGTAAAAATCATATTTAAGCTAAAAATTATTTTTAATGTAAGCTAGACAAAATAGGCCAATTGAAAAATAGGCCTAAATTTATGGACACAGATAAACAAATAGGTAATTTACATGTACAAAATATACGCCATTCACGACCTAAGTTTACCTGGATGACAGCTCTAAAAGTAACTAGAAAATAGTCCCTAAAATATCACTACGCCAACAGCTGATATCTGCCACTGTCACTTGGGACAGCTGTTATGAAAACATATGGTTATGTAGAGTAATGTGATAGTTAACCACAGTAATTTAGGCCAATATTATGCCTCAAAGAATTTTGAAGTTGAAATTTTTGAATGACTTGGTGATCTGTAACTTCTCTTCTTTTTTTCTCCTGGGAACTCATTATCAAAAAAACACACACAAATCTATCCACAAATAAAAAGAACCCCTTATAAAATTTCGTGAGATTAAAGTTAGATTAAACTTATATTTAAGTTTGATAAAAGATAAAAGTTTAAAGTTAGATTAAAGTTAGATTAAAGTTAGATTAATGTTAGATTAAAGTTATTTTAAAGTTAGATTAAAGTTATATTAAAGTAAGATTAAAATTAACCAAATTAGGCCTAATATGTATTCGAACTAAAGAGAAAATATCTGTATACACAAAGTTATTCTTAAAATAATTAGTAATATGATCTAGGATTAAGTTTTTTTACGTTAATACAGAAGCCCAATAATTAAAATAAAAGGTAATTTAACTTAGTTATAAATTATTATAAGTTAGAGTAAGGCGTGGACCTAACAAACTAGAGACTTAATTTAAAGTTAAAAATATAATAAACGCGCACAGTAATAAATTCTATGAAATATATTTAAATTAAACAAAGTCTTAATATTTATTTGAGGTCGTCCACAAAGCTTATTTATCCTTCTATTCAAGTTAAAATAATTATTATTCCGAGCACTTTCACAAAAGGTCTAACAAATATGGCTTTAAAATGGCGACCAACGAATATTAGCCATGTGGTTGATGATGACGCGGACAAGTTGTTTAAAATGGTGTATCCTCGCAGCAGACGATTATATTTTATTCAGTTAAATATTTCTAAAAACAATAAACTAATAATAAAATAGTTAATCATATATAAAATAAATTACAAGTATTTTATCTTTACCAAGTAAATACGATGCCTTTATTAAAAGGTATTAATGCATGCACTATATTACACATCATAGATAACATTCCAAAACAAAGAATAGGTACTTTTAATATATGTTTAAAATATTGTTTCGGATTGGGTAAAAAGAAATTGTTAAAAGTAATGAAATAATGTGAGAAAACTTAAGTTTAAGTTATTTTAAATGTAAAATATAACATGTAATTAAAAAACTTAACATTCATAACAAAACAGTGTTCTTTTACAAGTGTTGGTAACCTAAAACCTAAACATATGATTTTTGAACTGTCATCCAGGTAAAGACCTATCGTGAATGAATTATACTTAACCTACTAATTCCACAACCCATCTTAACTCTACCTAACCTTTATGATGTTGACATTTAAAGTATGCTATATCAGTTAAATAAACTGATACACTAAAAGTAACATGTAAATAAATTAACTATGGGGCTGTCTTTAAATTATGTGAGGGCTTTCTTTCAGGTTGGAGAGGAGGGGGGGATCAGGATTTTCGTTAAGTAGGGGAGGAAGGTCAAAATTAATCTTACTAATGGTAGAGCATTGACACACAAAGCCAAAGGTCCCGGGTTTGATTCCTGTGTCCAGGTTATAATTTTTTCATTTCATTGAATTTGATTCAGCTATCAGGACTGATCCTATGGGATGGATCCTAACTATCACGTGCCAGTTTATGATACACATGAATTAATATTACTAAGTACAGGGCAGCATACTGTCAGTTACAAGTCGCCATGGACTGTGATTGTATAGTCTCCACATAGCTTCTTTGGTGCTGACTGACAGCTGACAGCTTTGAAAAGTTACCAGACCAAATTATGTATCCCTACGCCGAAACACATGATCAGCAAAAACATGTGTTTAGCAGCTGTCACTTCTGACAGTCAAAATTGAGGTCTATACAAAACACATATATGACTGTTTTATATAAATAAATATATATATTTATTTTTTATTTATTGTTGACCTTGATATGTTGATGTTAGACCTAGTATTAATTATTAATTTTTTTCACAATATATTTTTTTTAATTTAGCATTTAATCCCATATTAGTTTTTATTATTATGTACAGCCATGGCAAAGATTCTATACACAACATTAATAAATAAATTTACCAATCATTGTGAGTATGTGTAATATGAGAATTTGTCTAATGTATGTTTTATATATTCTACAGCCAGTTTGAGGCTATGAACTGGAAAACACAATTAAAAATTAAACATTTAGCTCTATTGTATAAGTACTATATATCAATTCAAACTTTTGCTCATAAAAAACTAAAAAACTGTTACCTCTAGAAAAAAATCCAGGTTTGATTCAGGTAAACAAAATCCACATATATTGAATCGGACATATGCTGGAGGTATTCTCGAAGAAAACATATTCTATTTGCACATATGTTTGGTTCATCCATCAAAGCGTTTCTTCCACAATCCTTCTGTCACTTGAAGCCCATTATTTTGAAGAGTTTTGTCAAGGTTGATTTACCTCCTTGACAATCTGTTATATTATATTGTTTTAATATGTAGGCCTATTTATCATGACTTTAAATAATTTAACAAACAAAATTCAATATCCTAGAAAATATGTTTAGGACTATAAAATAAATGGCAATGACAAATCAAAAGCTATCCTAACTAACAAAAATCTATTTTAGATTCACTCCTCTTAAACAGTTATAACAAAGTCTAATAATAATACAATAACTTATAACTTGAAGTTTTAGCATGGTATTTATTTAATCAACACTGGAGAGAGGCTCGCAAGTATTTTTTACTACACTTCACAGATTTTTTTGAAATACTATAAAAATCCAAAAACTCGAGGTTTAGTCTAGAGGGCAACACAACACAATCTTGGGGTTAAAAGATTTAAATTTTCGAATAATGTATATTGATCACTGAGAAATACTCACTTTTTTTTTATCACATGCTTAATGTTATATTAGATAAATAATTATTCTAAGATCGCTAAAAAACCCGTTTATTTTCCAAGGATAACATGCTCACACACTGAAATAATAGTCACAAAAGAACACACAGATTACTACTTAGGTAGCCAAATTAATATTCAAAAAAGACACTGTATTATTTAAATCTGTAATAAAATTATTAATGGTAGCATAGACACGCCTAAATACTTAACTTTAAAATATTTTGTTCGCTTCAACTTGTTGTTCGCTTCAACTTGTTGCTCACTTCAACTTATTGTTCGCTTCAACTTATTGTTCGCTTCAACTTGTTGACTCACGCACGTGGTATTTATTAACTGTATTTTATACGATAATTTAATGTTATAATGTCTATTTAAAATTGTTATATTTGTTTGGTTGGTTGTTTAGTTTTGAAGTTTTCTTTTGCTGTTTAATTCAAATTAATTATTAAAAGCAAGGGAACGTTAAAAGTGGCCTTATATGCTGAAAACAAATATGGCCACTGGATAGAAGCTATGCTGCCAGTTGGTGACGTAGAGGAACTTGTTGCTTGTTGCAGGTTGGACGGCGAATAGTATTAATACTTGTGTTTACCAAATTTAAACTTTATATTATTTCACAAATATTTTGTATGTGTTTTCCTCTTTATTATCACAAACTATTTATTTATGTTAAAGATAATCGAGGCCAGTTATAAAAATATTAATAACTGAATATAATACCATTAAATGTAAAATTTCACGCTCTATTTAACCTGTAATTAACCACAAGAGTTAAAAGAAAAACGAGAATGAATTTACTAGACTTTTTTTTATTAAATTTGAGTATGGAAAATAAAATTATACTGTAAGTTAATCCTTGGGGAAGTATTGTTAAAAGTGATTGATAATATTTTTACTGATAATTATAGTAATACTTAGCAAATAATAATTTTTTCCAAAAATGTTGACAAAAGTTACTTTCAGACAATGTTAGCATTACTGATAGTATCTGCTAGCTTCTGCTAGCTGTCATGTAAAACCAAAGAAGTGGTAACGCTACTGTAGATAGCTCTTGAGTGGCCGATACTTTCACCAGCTACCACTTATAGGCGTAGACTCAATACACTAACAACTAGTGAAAGATGGACCTGTATACAAAATAAACCAGGATAGCTCAGTGAAAGAGCATTGGTTTGCAAATACAAAGGTCCTGGGTTCAATTCTCATGTCCAAGCTATACTTTTTTGCTTAATTGAATTTACAATCAATGTTTATAGTGAGACAAAATATAAAAAAACAATTTTTTGGCGATAAATTCTGAAATGTTTCATTTTAATTCATTGAATAATCTCACTTTAATCACTTATTTTAACCAGTCTTTATGTCTACAAATAATTACATAAGCTACCCGCCTCAGTGGTGTAGTTGGCTAACACACTAGGTAGTTTAGTGTTGAGCTTGACTGCTGAGAACATGGAGATCGAGGTTCGAATCTCGGTCGGGTGAACTGGGGGTGGGGTTTTCTAAATGGTTTTCCACTTTCCCTCCATGCAAATGCGGGTTCACTTCCTCTAAATTCAACCCTCCCAATTCCTAATCCATTAAGTGTAATTAGTACTTAAGCGTATAACCCGAACATGGTGCTAAATAATAATAATAATTAATTACATAAGTTAATATCAAAAAGCAAAGGAGGGGGGTGTCAAAAATCATGAAACACAGCCTTATGTAATTTAAGTATGGACCCTATGAAGAAAAATTCTTACACTGCATGTTCCATGTATGAACTTTTTTTAGCACTGCGTTTTACTAATTGTTCGTGTTATAGGCCCAACACTTATGTACTAATTATGCTCATGGTTTTAAGGATTAGGAAGGTTATATTTAGAGGAAGTGTACCCATATTTTCAACTGTGTGAAGGGAGAATGGAAAACCATTTTGGAAAAACTACCTTCAGTACACCTAACCGAGATTTGGACCTTAATTTCCATGTCACCAGTAGTCTAGTCTACTGAGAGAGCGCGCCTAAGTACACACGGCCATAAAAGGGATTTCCATATTGTTGCCCCTACTGTGTTGCATACTTAGACATTACAAATTAAATTTTAATGTACACCTATAGCCTATCATAGATCACATTAATTTTGGTTTACATATTGTTTCTCTAAAACAATTTCTCATTCTCCCTCTAAGCAAATGTTGGTAAATTTCCTCTAAAATTATGCTTTCCTCATTTCCACTCCATTAATTAAATTAAAGTAGACCTATGCTTGTACCAAACCTGGAAACTCAATGAAAAATACAATTAAAAAAAGTTGTAGTTTTAAGTTATGACATGGAAAAAAAAAGGCACTGTTAAATCTGCACTAATTTGCTTATCAGACTTAAGCGACTTTACCTATGGCATTAGTAACTCCAAAGTTCTTTGCCGCACTTACAAACGTACGCCAACTATCTCTATCTTGAGCTCCACCTCATTACACCCTATATCTTTCAGGTGTGTAGGTCTTCGCAATGGTCTCTTTCTTCCCTTTTGATTTGCCAGTCAATACCTTGAAAGTTGAAACCCGCTTCATTGGCCTCATGGTCAATATGTAGACTAGACTGCCGATGATGGGGAGATCTGAGTTCGAATCCTGGTTGGGTGTACTGAGGGTTGTTTTCCCCCCAAATGGTTCCACTCTTCCTTCATGCAAATCTGGATACACTTCCTCTGAATTTAAGCTTACTCATCTCAAACCCATATTGTAATTAGTACATAGGTGTGTAACCTGAATGGGTAGTAAAATTAAAACATAATAATAGCATAGTCAAAGCTAGATTAAAAAGTAATCAATCTAGTATAAATTTCGAAAGTATCTGATAAATCACATCCAATCTATACCCTGCCATGTGTATTTGGCCAATATAGGCATACCTTAAGCTTAAGTGTTTTGGGTATCCCAAATTTAAGTAAAATTTCATATAATCTTTTTATTTTAAATGAATCATCTAGGCCTTTTTAAAATCTATCTATGATTGATGTACTGTCATGTTGTCTTCCCATTTTTTTTTATTTTTGCCAAATAGCAAAAATCTGATCTATTGATCTATTTCGTCGAAATCCATGTACTACTAATTTTGGTCCCTTCAAAAGTATTTATTGTAAAATAAGAAAAATGGTCAACTCTGGAATATAAATTTTGTATAGGATTATATACTACTAGATGTGTAAAGTTACCTGAAAAACATTATTAGAGAGAGAACCTTTTTGGTATGGCTGACATTTAAAAAAAAATGAAGCTATGTGTAAGCAGTAACATATTTTAGGTAAGTGCAATTTTTTCAGTTAAGAAACCCTACACAAAATTGGTAGGGCCTAGTATGTGTGTAAGTTAGTCACTTTTATATATACTAACTGAGGATTAATACAAAGCAGGGATGCTAAGACCAAGATGGATAGACTATAAAATTATAATCTAGTGGATCATTTCATACTTCATTGCTCTAGATTGGGATAAAGTGCCCAAAACTAGTTATTTACAAAATATTGTCTTTATAAAATATGTTAACTTGTTTAACCAACAAAGGACATTATTATTTAGTTGATTATAATATTTTTTTAAGTGTGTGTACCAGTTGCCTCACTATTAAATTTTGATGCCCCTTATTGGGACATCTTTTGCTCAAAACACGGACATTACTGTACTGTCATTAGGCTCACAAAAGGATTTAAATAAGTCTCAACTTGTGATGATGGAAATTTATTGGAAGTGAGCCTACAAGAATTAAAAAAATAATCTTAACAGCATAATATACTGTCACTGAGATAACTTTACAAATGGCTGACTTAATTTATAAAATTATTAGATGTGACATTTTTTAATTTATAAGCTAAAAAATATATTTTTCCTTTACCTATTTAAAAAAAAAGATTTATCAGAGCTTATTTTAGATCAATGTGGATTTTTTTTTTTGCTTCCCGTGGATAGGCTGGATCGAAAAAAGAAAAATGAGAAGGACCGCCTGTGGAAGGGAACAAGGGTGGGAAAAGGGAATGTACCCCTAAACATATTCAATACTTGCCAAGCAAGGTTAAAATTGCTTTAAAGGCTGCAGGAGGAGTTATGCCTTTAGCTAAACCCAGCAAACTTTATGGGGTGTCTTGAATTATGGAATAAAATTCATAATCATGACCCAGATATATCATCACACCCTGGACTAATTTAATTTCTCTCGTAACAAATTTAAGGAAATGTGAAGGATTATATTCTCCACATAGCCAAAAAAAGGGTTTTCTTTGAATCGTGAATGTGTTCTTGATTCTATGAAAAAAGTTGATTCACTCAACATTTATGTGTTGCCATTTGTGGGAAATTGACCTGGAAAGAAATAGTTTAAAGGTTTTCTTAGAAGATTTCTTGAGATATCATTCAAATATGCCCGGAGAACCTGGGGAATGCTAGTTCATTAGCTATTGAGGGTGTGATTCGTGGTTGGTTTAAGGAAATCGCCAAAGACTTGCAGGATGATGGTGTGGATATCAAGATTCTAGAAGACCCTCGGTATATATGGAACTCTGATGAAACTGCTATCTTCTTAGCACCCAAGGGTCATCTCCTCCTAGAAGTCAAAACCATTTATTATGTGACTTCAGCTTCAGACACACAGGCCTCTTTACAGTATACGCTGCAGGGGAAATGACACCTCCATATGTACACATACCTGCAGCAATTGTTTAAGATGCTCCTTCTTCTTGGAGCATAGGTTGTTCAAAAAAGGGATGGATGACTGACTGGTGAATAATTTTTTGAATGAGTGGCATATGTATTTATTCCATATTTAAATCTAGTAGGGTAGTTCTTCCAGTAATTCTCTTTTTAGATGGCCACATGTCAGATATCACAACCCATTTTAACAACTTGTGTAATAAAACAGGTATAATACTTGTTGCAATATTACCAAATGCCACAAAAATTCTTCAACTATTAGATGTGGTTGTATTTCAACCCCTTGAGTGAGGTTGTTCAAAGATAACACGAACGTGGAGGGTTGGTCTAAGTGAGGTTGGTCAAAGATAAACAAGAACGTGGAGGGTTGGTCTAAGTGAGGTTGGTCAAAGATAACAAGAACGTGGAGGGTTGGTCTAAGTGAGGTTGGTCAAAGATAACACGAACGTGGAGGGTTGGTCTAAGTGAGGTTGGTCAAAGATAACACGAACATGGAGGGTTGGTCTAAGTGAGGTTGGCCAAAGATAACAAGAACGTGTAGGGTTGGTCTTGACAAGGAGGAAGAAAACAGATCAAATTTATGCATGGCTCTAAATGAAGGAATTCATCAGTCAAACTTGACAGAATAGATTAAGTCTGGTTTTAGAATGACAGGACTAGTCCCGTCTTTAGCAGACAAAGTTGATTATTCTAAGAGTGTTATCAAGAAATAATCAAGAATCCCATTAGGATTACATCAAAGGAAAAATTGAGCCCAAACTTCTTGAACTATGTAAGAATACACAGGGTAAAGCTTGGGATGGTGATGGGAAGGCTTCAATGTTGTTTAATCTGTGGACTCGAGTTGATAATGATAAACATAGCCTAATCAGACAATCTTGCAAGATATAGATGAAGGTAATGTTTCAACCGATCCTGTTTCTCTCTTTCGACCCAATGCGGATGCTAAAGACCTAATTGAAGAAAGTATGCCTACAAATGAAAAAAACTCTACACTTTTGCACCTATACTGTAACTCTACCAACCACCCCTAAATATACCTTACTTCAGGAATGTTTTCTAATATCTACTTCATTACAATAATGCCAACTATTTTCATTGTAATTCTAACTGATATTTTCTCATCTATACTCTCGCCACAAACGCTTGTTTGGTTGAGTTAGCGTGTTGTACATAGTCTAGAGCTACCTTCCAATTTAAAGTTTATGTTATTAGGCTCCTAAAGCCGATATTTTTTCACTGCCTTATAAGGAAGAGTTTTGATGTCCTTTGACAAGGTATGGGTTCAATCCCCGGTGGATGCAGTTTTATGCTGCTATATGTGTTTATCTAGGAGTCTTTATCTTTTTGAAAGAATAACTAATAATTGTGTGTACAGTTGAACTATTCAGGAAGACAGATCTATTTGATTCATATTGTATAGTTATATAATAAATGTTGCTTGCATTTTTATTTTGTCCTTATACTGTTTGCCTGCTTTATTCTCATGTTTTTTGATGCCCTCCCTGACCTTTAATTCTAGGCCCTTTAGTGGGCAAAAGGGGGGTAGAACTGCCTCACTCTTTATCCAAGACTTGTGCTATCTATAACTCATAACATAAACAAAACTGGCATGCTAAAAAATTTGCCACACAATATTGACAATATGTGATGCACCCAGGAAAACATACCACATGTTGCAAAAATCATTTTCTTGTTTTTTTTAATCTCTACCAATATAAAACTTAATTCTGAACATTAAAAATTTACCTCTCTAACTATAAAATTACTTTTTCATAATATTTCAAACATCAATATCTATTTTTACCAATTGGTGGTAAATGGCAGCCAAAGTTTGAGGCATGGTTTCATTTCCCGCGCAATACCTTCTTTAAAGCTAGATTTATTGTATTATTAGTGTCGGGGAAATCCTGTTTAGTGGTTGAGATTGTATTTAACGTTTTGAACTAACAGATGGCTTGGAGATCTAGAAACCGTCAATTTTGACCCGAATTTACATTTTACGCTCTGCTGAACAATTTCTTCGAATGACATGCAGCGTGTTTTTCTGGACCACATCACATACATTCAAATGATAAGGATTTCATGAACATTTTAAATTTAATCCAATACAATCTCGGAGATACAATCTATTTCTGTTGACAAATCTCATCAGCAGTAAGAAACATTAACGGCGAGTCCTCACTGCTCTTAGAAAGTGGTTTAGTCCTCAAACCTTCTAGTCTCGGCTATGCGTCAATTTTTTAAATACCAATGGTCTGGCTGCAGATTTAATCTTGAAATGGTATTACTTTTATTGCAGGTGGAACTCTTAGCCCATTCTAAGTGAGAGTTTAAGTGCTAACAGCTTCATTTGCACTAATTAACTTTAAAATCCACGACTAAAGCTGTTGAGATAATCATTGCCACCACCCCATTTTCTTTATTCTTCTTATGATTATCATTTTTTTTTTTACTTGAAGTGTGCTACAGTCCAATTTTATATGAAGAGCCTTATCTAAAAGATAGAGAAGTTACCAATCTACTTTCATGGATACGCCCGCCCGGTCGCGAGATCTGCAGCTGTCACTTTTAGTAAATATAGTAAAATGTTATCAACGTTGACTAAAAAAAGTGTTTTCTAAAGGGACCTTCCTATGGAGATTGGACTCAAGAAAATCTAGTATTGAGGATCCATGAAAACATATATTGGTATTGCAGCCAAAGTTTGTTTTATAACTGTAATCTTAGTTCAATATTTAGACTCTAAAGACTTGTTTTAAAAAGGATCAAATAACATCAACTGACCTTAAAGTTGAGGTGGGAGGGGACACAAGAAAAGGCCAGTGATTTTGCAGTTTTTAGAGAAAAACATGTTTTTGACCAAAATAAATAAAATATTGCTCCAGTAGCAATGTGTAGTTTTATTTTCTTCTAATGAGGGTATCAACAGTTGTGGAATATCTGTCATGAATATAGCAGCATTAGATGACACACTTTTTAAATTAACAGAAAAAGTTGTCATTAAATTCCAGGACATCCTTAACTAGTAATATCACCATGTGAAAAAAATTAAACTAAATGTTGCTACTGGAGCAGTATTTTATTTATTTTAGACAAATAAATGTTTTGTTATAAAAAGTGCAAAATCCCGGACCTTGTCTTCTGTCCCCTGCATCCCTCTTCCCCCTCCTACATTAAATACATTCTTGGTGCTTGCAGACTCCTTTATCTTATTTCCCAGTTGTATCCTGTGCTTATTTCCTTCACAAGTATGCCTAGTTTTAGACACATTGTCTTAAATCAATGAATATTTTCAACAATTCTATTTTTAGTGTTTTTAGTCACTGTTTTCATATGCACAGGTATAAAACTACCCCTAAACAATAGGGTTTTTTGAAACAAAACAACTGTACAGATTTGTATCATTTGGTTCTGCTTAAACTGTTTGTCACATTTATGTTGTTTTTTTTAAATTTGAAGTCTCTGAATGTTTTTCATAAATCGGTTTTAGGTGTTTTAACTCATGTTTTCAATATGCACAGGTGTAAAATTACTCCTAAAAATAAATTGTTGGTAAACACACAAACTGTTATCAAATTTTAACCTTTGGGTTCTGCTTCATTGGCAATACATTTCTGGATCTTTAGTTTGAGTGCTTGGTTTCATGTGCGGTCTTAGGTTAAGGCATGTGCTCAACTAAATCCGCATGTTGCATATTTAAACTGGAATAAAATAATTTTCTGCTTAAAACATTTACATCTAAGAATTTTAATCAAGTCCATGATTCGTATTTGCTGTAGCACAAATAGAAGCTGTAAGCTGGTGAATGTGTGACCATACACATTTTTTAAAGGAAAAATGAACCCTCATGGAGGACAAGTTGAAAATCTAAAGGCCTTGGGCAATAATTACTTTCTGCAGAAAAAATATCACCAAGCCATCGCTCAGTACAAAGAAGGTATGACATAAATATTAAAATCTAAAATCTTTTGCCTTTATGCATTGGTTGCAGCTCAACAATAGGCAATAGGCTATTAGATTGCAATACATGTCTTATGGGACACACAGTTATTATCCGGCTGAGACAGCTAGACCATTTTTATATTGGAAACCTATCATTTGATTGATACACTTTATGGATAGATGGTTAAAGTTTGGTTAGTGTCGATAATTGTGTTTATTATTATATTAAACCCGCTTTAAATAGAAACTACTAAATCACCCGTGATAAGAAAGATGTTTAAATTCTGATTTGTCAAATAGAAGATGGTTTCTTGCAAGAAAGTTAAAACAAATTGTTTTCCCCCTCTATTCATACAAATGTGTGGGCACTTCCTTAAACAATTGCCTAACTCATCCACACCTTGTTAGGTTGATTATAATTTAAGTTGGTGTCATCGTTAGTATTACGTTCAATAACAACTACGATTAAATCCCTAACACCACGTAGGTCTACAGCAAAATAAAGGCTGAAACACAACACTAATACTTCCTCACTGGTAGACAGACTTCCTAGGTAAGTTTCAAACAGCTGTGTTTTGTCTGTTCAGGAGGACATTACTTCACTTTTCCTACTGTTGTCAGTAGGTGGATTCATTGGTGCTAAGTCCAGCAGGGCTATATTTATATTTACATGTAGGGGAAAGTTGGGTAAAACCGGGTAGGTGGATCAAACTAGGTACCCGCGTTTCTTCCCACCTGCTGCTTTGATCTCGTGCCTGTGGCATGAAATCGCATCAGGAGCATCTGTAAACAGTTTGTCTTGAGATACAGAAGGGTGAGGTTGCCAGTCTTCATTTTGTGAGAACTTTTAGAAGTCGTGAAAAGTTTTTTCATTATTTTCATCTCTTTGTGACTTCATACAAAATTCCTGCAACAGTTCTTCATTGTGGTAAATACATCCTTGTTTTCTGTAGCTTTTGCATGTTATTTTCCCGCCTTGTCCAAGTCTCTATCTTGTATTGTGTGGAAGGGACGCAATATTTATTTTTAGTAGTCGTATAGGGTAAAACGGGTTTCTTAGGGGTCAGACAAAACTTGGTAGTACCCGATTTTACCCCATGCACAATATTATAATTTGCTATAATAATAGTTTTCATTAATGATGGCCATCAACATCTAAGATTGACACTGCCAAACCATCAATATCTAAAATTGACACGCCAAGCCATCAACATTTAAATTGACACTGCCAAACCACAAACATTGGAAATTGACATTCACTAAGTGACAAACATTGGAAATAGACACTGCCAACCCATCAACATCTAAAATTGACACAGCCCAGGCAACAACATCTGAGGGTGATGGATCTGCGTTCAAGGTTTCCCCACTCTTGCTCATGCCGGTTCCAAAAGAAAACGAAAAGCCAAAAACAAATGATAACAGAAAATGAAGAAAAATGGAAATTTTGACTTCGACATCTTATAAAAAAGAATGTGAAGAATAATTGGCCAAGACTATAAAACAAGTTAAAAAACTAAAACTTTTTGAAAATGAAATTAAAGGACCAGAGGAAGAAGAGTAAACCACAGGAAAACCAAAGAGGAGAGCAACAGGAAAACAAACAGCAAAGAAGCAAACAATAAAGATGTGTCAAGAAGAGTGGTCACTAAACACAACTTGTGAATGTGTGGAATGCCAGGCCTCCACCGTGGTTCGGATTCCACGTTAAACTGTAGGTTCTCCATTTCATCTCACAATCACCCTACCATTGCACATTAGCGTAAGTGCGTACAACCCGAACGGGTAGTAATACGCGTTACTAATAAGGATAATAATGATAAGAGTGGTCACCCTCCGAAGTTGAAGACGATATGGATATTGCCTGCATGTTTTGCAACAAACTGTTCATGCACTAAAGATCAGGAGAAGTTTGGATACAGTGCTCGGTGTGAAGAAAATGGGCAAATGAAGCCTGCAGTGGGCACGACCTAGAAGAATATTACGTTTGTAATTTTTTCATTGAAGTTTCCAAACAAATTAATCCAAAATAGTTATTTGTATTGTTAAATTATTGCAAGATTTACCGAAACATGTTATTGAATTAAATATCTGTAATGTCTGAAGTGTGAAATTTGAAATAAATTGAAAAATTGTTACCGGAAGATGTGTGCATTTTTTTTTTATGACTACCCGGTTTTACCCCATCTTGTGTGATAGTAACACATTTTAGATCCTTGAGAAAATTTAAATTTGTGTCCAAGATAGCATAGCTTTCCTTCAACATGTGTCATTTTTCAATAGTCTAGACCCCTCCAGAAGCTGCTGTTGCTTTGTTTGATTATTTTTGCGTTTAAGAGTGGTTTTATAGTCCAAAGACCCTTAGGTACCCGGTTTACCCCTACTTTCCCCTACTGCTAAGTCTGGTGCTTGTGTCTTGACTATCAGCAACTTAAAAGTGTTAATTCAAATCAAAAATATAATGTGCTAAGGATGAGGAATGTTGCTAAGAATTAGTGCACCGGTATTTGCCTGTAACTATGAAAAAAATCACTCGATAAAACCCACTTTGAAGAATTATTTTTTTATTAGGTGTATTTTACTTGTACTTTTCAAACACATTAATTATATTAACTCACAACTTACAAATTTACCAATAATAAATATTTAACCATGCAGGGAATGAAACCTGAGACTCCTAGCTCAGTTGGCACACACACTAACAACTGTGGTAGGGTGTTGGACTCATGCCAGTTAATTCGGCCAGGATTCAACCCCTGAATTGATTACTATCGATGAAAAAGTGTAATGAGTGTATAACACCTTACATCGATTGACTACCACTATGGGTAGCTGATTTCTTTACCAGAAAGTAAATGATGGTATAGTAAATTGTTGCGCAGACAATATCTTTTCAAATATTAAACATATATTCAGAAATTGACACAAAATACACTATAGAACTATTAAAAAAAAAGTATATTTTTTCCATATGAATGTAAAATTGTCTTAACATATGCATAGCCAATATTATCATTTTTTTCATGTGAATTGGATGAACTGACAACTCTTTTGTTTTCAACAATACAATTATCTAACAGTGCTGTGCTATTCCAGACAGGGCAGTGTTGGAAATTGAGCTACACACTCTAAAACTTCAAAAGACAACCACAAATAAATCAGGGTTAAAAAACCCCTTAGTTACCGGTATTTAACAAAACCCAACCCAGTTGGGTTTTATTGGGTTTTATTGGTTTTTTGTGGTTCACTTAAAGATATTATATACGTTATCTGATTAAACCAATAATTCAAATATATTATTATTATTATTATTTAACACTGCGTATTACTACCCAATTGGGTTATATGCTTAAGTACTAATTACACTAATGGATTAGGAATTTGGAAGGTTGAATTTAGAGGAAGTGAACCTGTATTTGCGTGGAGGGAGAGTGGAAAACCATTTAGGAAGAACCACCCCCAGTTCACCCGACTGAGATTCGAACCTCAATCTCCCTGTCCTCGGTGTTCTAGCTCAACACAACTGGCGCGTTAGCTAACTACGCCACCGAGGCGGGTTTCAAATATATTAATTATTCGGGATCCAGTGAAACGTATTTTAATTTTAATATAGTAAGGGAAGGAGTAATAAAGGACATAATAAAGGAAAACAATAATGCAACAATGTAATTCTTCACAACAATACTGTATAAGCTAGCAGGATGAAAAACAAACTTTGTGTAGAAGGAATAGAAAGACGTGGGAGGGGAGACCTTTCATCAAATAACTGGAAAGCCAGCTGCAAAATTGATTTGTTGCTTTCTTTAGCTAAAGATAAAAGAAAGAGTAAGAACTTTAGTAATCTCATTTGCTTTTTTGACAAAGTATTATTTTTAGGGCCTAGCATTAATACAGTGTAGGTAGCTTAAAATTATATCATCCCAAGTGAGTTGCTAGTTGAACATATTATTTTGTTCAACCAATTAAAACATATCTTATAGCTTAGTCTATTGTATAAAATCTGTAACTTAAAATTTTTTGTATAACAACAAATACAAATTAATGTATTATTATTATTGGGTTTGAACCAAAAGGTTTTCAACAGAATGACTAACCATTTTCAAAAATTAAGACGATTGATTTGTATCCAAAATATAATAAGTGGGTTTTTTAAGTGTTAACAATAAACCAGGCGGGTTTGTTTGGGCTGGGTTAAATTATAACAATCCTGAAATAAATGGAAGGTGCTATTGGCCCACAGTTTTTTTTAATACATTCAAACTTTTAATTTATTTATTTCACATATTATACACATTTAAAACTTAAAGGAACAAAGTTTTTAGCAAGATAATTTTTTCACGTTTTACTTAAAATATAAAAAAGGCATATTATAATGTTTTAATTTTTTTGAAACCTCGTGTAAGAGACGGGGAGACAGACCAAATATTTATTGGTTCTGGTTCTCGTTTCAGTTCTCCAAACAAACATTTTAAGGTTTCAGTTTTTGTTCTGGTTAGAGAAATATAAAAGTTGCTGCTATTTTTTGTTCTTGATTTGATTAATTTTTATTTGTTAGTATTTTACTACCATCTTAAAGTTCATAGATAGAAATTACAAATTATTTTTAAATTACAAATCTATAAGAACCTTTATGAACCTAAAAATATATGTTGGTTCTGTTTTTTAAGCGATTAATTTTTTTTGGTTCTTGTTCTGTTTCCTTGAAAATAACCGTTAATTTTGGTTATTGGTTCTAGTTGGACTTCCTGGTAAAAGATATCCATTTCAGACTTTGCAGACATTCATGATTGTTACAACAGTCAACATAAAACTATTGACTTCCCCACACAATTGTAAGGTCTTATGATATGATATACTGTCACAGAGATAGTCAACTTTACAAGTGGCTGACTTAATTTATAAAATTATTAGATGTGACATTTTTTAATTTAAAAGCTAAAACATATATTTTTCCTTTACCTATTAAAAAAAAGATTTATCAGAGCTTATTTTGGATCCATATGGATTTTTTTTTTTGCTTCCCCTGGATAGGCTGGATTGAAAAAAGTATGAGGCAAATTGTTAGTTTTTATATTTTGTAAGAAGTATAGTATGATTTTGGTAGGAAGAACAGTAGAAGTTAGTTACTAAAGTTACTAAAACCATTTTAATACATTCATACAGCAGGTCATACTATCTGCAGCCGTCACTTTAGATAGATATAATAAATAACTATAGAATAACACTAATAATAAAGTAAAATGTTATCAGTGTTGGCCGCAAAGAAATATGTTTGAATTTACTCTACTGTTCTTCCAACCAAAATCGGAGTATAACTAGTTTACAATTTGTTTTGGTAGCTTATATTGCTTTCACTAGGTGGATAAGTAAATTTCATAAATTTAACATGATTATTCTATAAAAATAATGGGGTTTTTAATCCTTAAGCTACAAAATGGCAACTATACTGGTTAGAAAAAGGACATTGCTAACTAGAAAACTAATGGGTTGAAATGAGATGGTAAGTATCCATAAGATCCTATACTGCAATTTAAGAGTGGAACACAACCTATAAAGTCAGTTCAGTATAGGAATTTTTTTCTGAAAGGCCTTTTTCCCTACCAGAAAGCTATTATATAGTAGGATTTTGGTAGGAAAAAGACCTTTCAGAGAGTAATTCCTATCGTGAATGCAGTATAGATAGATTGCAGCTTAACATTGGATAACGGTCAACAAGGACAGAGCCTTGTCTGTGAGCATAATTACCACTGATTAGAATCACGGGGACATTAAAATTTCTTAGTCTACACATGCTTTTTAAGTCTAACTAAAAGTGATAAGATCTCACTCTGAATGCGGTGCCAAGCATTAATAGAGCCATTACTCTAGAAACATTAACATCGGTGCCAAGCATTAATAGAGCCATTACTCTAGAAACATTAGCATCAATATTGGGGTTGGAAATCATCCCTTCTTTTTTTATTAAAAAAAGATTTATTTTACTATGTGTTTTTTGAGTAGGTACTTCGTTTTATTTTAGCTTCATGGGGCAGTTATTTTTTATTATTCCCCCCAGTGTCTTTGAATGGAATTCTCAGAAAATATGGAGGTGGCTGTGGGCGGCTTTCCCACTAAAATGAAATGTATTAAACTTTGTTTTATCAGTCACTTCCCCTGTAACTTGTGCTCAATAGTGTAATATTATCTATCGGATAATGACTATTTTATAAAATAATTGAATCATTAGTTATTGTGTGGTTGTCTTATAATGTGAGTCAGATCCTTACCATGCAAATATTATTCAAACAGGGAGCGGTGCACTTTGAAATTGAAAATTAACTATATTTGTCACCTTATTTCATTTGTTAGTTAGCCTGCCTCGCAATAGCTTTGGGTGTGATACTTGGCATGGACAAGAGAATTATAATTGATTTCACAGTGATGAATTGACATATGAGTGTTGTTATCTGTTATAACAGTTAGTATGTTAATTGTTTGCTGGTACAACTGGTTGGTTCGAAAAGTAAACGTAAAATACCCCTAGTAAATGAAAGTAAGAATTTATTTGAAAACCCCCTGCATGGTCTAAGGTACTACTCTCACAGTAGACTAGACTGGCAATAACGGGGAAATCAAGATTCAAATCTCGGTTGGGTGTACTGAGGGTAATTTTTCCAAAATAGTTTTTCACCCTTACTCTGTACAAATGCAGGTATACTTCTAAATATAACCTTCCTAATTCATAAACTCTTTAACATAATTAGTAGATAAGCGTGTAACCCAAATGAGTAGTAAGACGCAGTGCAAAAAAACATTTGCATAATATCGTCTTACTGACTGTTATTGGGTAAACTTGTTTAAAGGTTGAATTGAAACTGTCTTGTGTCATCTGTACACTCCATCTCTTGGTGTTCTGTCTAACAGTGATCTCTAATTTCAGGCCTAAAACTTGATCCAAAGAATACACAGCTGAATGTCAACTTGTCCCATGTTTATCATGAAATAAGTAATTACATATTAGCTGAAACACATGCCTTGAATGCTGTCAGATTAGAACCAACATTCCCCAAGGTATATACTGCATTTTGATTAAATCAATGATTAAATCTTAGAAGCATCTGTCTTTTATAATTATTATTTTCACTGTAAGTCTGAATTATATTAAATTCAGGGTTGATAAAGATATTCTTATGATGATATTGATTGAATATATGTTTGACTATGTACAGTGAGCAAAGTCAGACTTGTCCTTATTAAGTACATGTTACAGGGCTACATCCAAGCAATCAAGGCAGCGTATAAAGCTCATCATCTGTCTAATGTCCAAGATTATATGGCAAAGGGTTTAAAGTATTGCCCTGATTCACATGAATTAAAGGATCTCAAGCAAGAACTCTCATTAGGTGAGTTGGTTGATAGGATTATAGGATCAAGTTGTTTTAGCGAGATCCATGTGGAGCGAACCGAACTGTCAGACAATTCGAAAAATTAGAATTATGTGTTCGTGTGTGTGTTTATGTGTGTGTGTGTGTGTACACAAATACACACACACACAAAATTAAATTGTGATTCCCTCCAATGAGAGCTTCCAATTATGTTCTTATAGTTCTAATTTTTCAAAGTGTTTGGCTGTGTATGTGTGTATGTGCATGTGTGTGCGTGCATGAAGGAAAACAACTTTTTGCTTTTTAAAAATGATATTTCTGGAAGATATATCTTATATATGTACATTTAATGACCATTTCCTGTGTCTGTCCTTTATGTTATTTGTTGCTTTTATATGTTCCTATCTAGGTGTCCTATTATTCTTTACCAATTTTTTCCTCTTTGTAATTCTTGGTTTAATTCTTTAGGAAGTTGTGTTGTGCGTTTCACACTTCCTCTTGATGAGTTTTGATCAAATGAAACTTAGGTCAAGGGATTGGGTGGTAACAATCAATTTTCTTAGAGAGGTAGCTGTTATCTCTTTGTCCAGTGGCAGAAGTGTAAAGTGTGAACTGTGTTCTTTATTTAATTGTTAAAGCCATGTTGTGTTTGTTCCCTCTTTACTGTACATTCTTACATATACAACCAAACATAACTCAAAAAGTTGTTTTCCTCTTTTCCTTGAAGAGCTTTACAAGTATTGCACAATGTAAAGCTTTTTGTATTGAAATTTTTCAAGTGTATATCAGGCCTACTTTACTTAAACTTTTTTCCTCTCTCTCTCTCTCTCTCTCTCTCTATATATATATATATATATATATATCTTCCTGTATTAGTGAAGAACTGAATGAGCATTTGTCTATGTGTAAGTCCTTTAGTATTTAAAAATAAGGTAACAACTCAATAAAATGCATATTTTTGGTGGTAACACAAGACCAATGCAACATTCTTACTCACAGTCAGGGCAGCAGATAATGGGGGAGGGGGCGAAATTGTGGCCGAGATGAATTATGAAAAATATTAATGTAAATCCAAAATTTACATTCTCTAGTAGTAATAACAAGTAAATCACATCACTGTTGGAATGACAAGAGAGAGTGTGCTTAATCAATATTTTTTGGAGTGACAGTAGATTTATTTTTTATAAAGCCATGTTGATAATCCTGAAAGTTTATTTTTAAGGTGGGGGAAAGTATGCTCATGTATGATTTTCTCGAATACTTTGGAGAAAGTGTTTAAAAGAGAAATTGGCTATAGTTACAAACATTTGTTTTTACCCCTTTTTTATAAATAGATATGACAACAGATTGTTTCCATGTACGAGGAAAAGTTTCAATTGACAGGCTAATGTTAAAGATATAGGCTAACAAAGGGCTGAAAATGCTGGCACAGCCTTTAACAATAAAACTTTGAGTTCCATCTGTCCCAGCACATCTAGAAAAACTCAACTTTTTTTATAGCATTAGCAACATCCAAGAGTGTAATGTGGCATGGATACAGGACCACGCTAGTTTCAATAACGGGTCAGGATAAGACAGGAAAGGTTGAATTATAAATGGAATGAAAGTAGGTCCCAAACTCATTAGCAATTAATAAAGGATCCGCTATAATCTTGCCATTAATTTCTAGGTTAGACGGGAAAACTTTATTCACACGATTATTTTTTAACAAATTTCCAAAATTCTTTAGGTTTGCATTTAATACTATTTTCTATTGAGTTCATCCAATTGGCTCTGTCTATAATCAAAGTAGTTTTAACCAATTTACGAAAGTGAGAAAAATGTGAATTGTGAATAAAATACACTATCAATTGTTAGTTTAAACTTAATAATAATAATAATAATAATAATAATAATAATAATAATAATAATAATAATAACAGCAACAATAATAACTACAGCAACAATAATAACAATAACTAAAGCAACAATAATAACAATAACTACAGCAACAATAATAACAATAACTACAGCAACAATAATAACAATAACTACAGCAACAATAATAACAATAACTACAGCAACAATAATAACAATAACTACAGCAACAATAATAACAATAACTACAGCAACAATAATAACAATAACAACAGAAACAATAATAACAATAAATACAGCAATGATAATAACAATGACAATGACATTAAAAACAACAATAAGACAATCACAATAAAACAACAATAAAACAATAACAATAAAACAACAATAACAACAAAAACAATATACAACAACTAAAACAATAAAAACAACAATAATAATAACTCATGCTTCCCTCTGTTATTGGTGAGCTGTACTAGCGATAAATCAAATTTTGTCAGTTGTAATGCCATCTAGCACTCTTATGACAAACTAAAGTTCACATAATTATAACATTTTCGTTATATAATACATATAATTATGTTTTCGTTATGAGCATAAAATTAAAACTTAAATCCTCCACTTAGAGATACAATTCAGGATTTTCATTTGGGCTGTTTGTTGTCGGAAGAGAGTCTCTACCGAGGAGATATAATTCCGCTCCCCCTATTAGTTGAGAAAAAGGAAGATTGACAACAGAAATAACATACAAAAATATTGTTTGATTTTTCTTTTAACTTAAATTTTAAACAATGTATTTTAATGTAAACAGAGTTTGCTATGTCAGAAGTCTGTAAAAAATCCTATCCACTGATACCTTATTCATCGCTGTAGGCTTTGTATTAGTTGAGAACCACCAAATATGGTTTTCATTGAAACATATATATGCAGAAAAATGGTAAACTAAGTTCCAGGACCTAATGTCAAACTCATATGGTTTGCTCTCACCAAATTTATTTATATATAATTTCTAATATTGCCATTTCACACAAATACATTTTTTGCTGTGTTCAATTTTTAAAATATTTCATAGCTAAAAGCATTGATTAAAGTCCAGGAAAAACGTCACATTTCCACTAAATAGTTTTAATTTTTCAAAATTACAGTAGTTCTAAAGAATTTTAGTTCTTAAGTAGAAACTACAAAACTAGGCCTATGTACTTTTTTTAATGTGTAATTAATTTTATGTCCTTAACAGAAATGGATTTTCCGGAGGTTGAAGATGATATTGAGGTTAGTGGAGTAAGAAAATATGTTTGATAGTTTTAATAAAGAGAATTAAGAAGTAATTCTAAACAAACAATGTTCAAAAATAATTTAATATCAACATTTAATAATATTAATACAAACAAAATCTTTAATTTGTATATAAAATGTCTTTCTATCTTCAACCAAGCTGAACACCCTAATTTTTAAATATTTGATACATTTTTAGGTTGTTCAGTAAAACCCTTTTAGACCAGAACATGGTAGTCCAAAAAGTCCGGTAATCCAAACACAATTTTTGGAAAACATGGAGGAAAAACAACAAACTAAGTCAAATGAAGTAGGCCTATATTTTATTGATAACAAACTCAAAAAGTTAAAAGCGAGTTCTAAGAAACTAGTTATAATAAATTCTAAATATTTACATTTTGTACTCATCACTATGTATTTTCCTGTAACTTTTAATGATAAACTGTAAATGTATAACTACAATACATATTGCATGTTAAACATCAGTCAAATGAATGGGAATTTTATAAAACCTATTTCAACTGTATTTTAAAATTTGTGATAGTACTTTGGTCTCCACTAAGACTTTCTAGTATTCTCCCGCTTAATCCAAATTTTGACTAATCCGAACAATTTTCTGTCCCAATTAGTTTAGATTAACGTGGTTCTGCTCTATAATAAATTGTAATATTTTAGTATAGTTGTTTCGCATGCTTTGTGTAGAATGTAGTTCAGTTGCTAGTTTTTCTCATACTGACATGTAATCTTCACTGGTGTGTTTGCTAAATCTCTATAGACATGTCTGACTCACCTTAGAGGGATGTAAAATGTAAAGTAGAAGCTAAACTTTCTCAAATTTGTTGATTTCTCTCCACCCCCTAATTATGGGTTTCTTTCAATATCCAATATACATCTGGTGGTAAATTAATGCCCTAGAGCTTTGTAGTTAAGGGTTTACTAAAATTATGTAAGGATGGACCATTAATAACATAATTACAATAGAAAATAACATATTCAAACATCCTTTATAATTCAAAGAACCCAGCCCTAATTATATAACTATGATGTATTAAGAGGTATAAATAGTAAATTCAGATTATTATTCTTTGTTGTTGCAATAATTGTTCATGTTTCAGAGTGATGTTGATTCAAACAAGGCAGTGTATGAATTGGGTAAGTTCTCTGAATACCACGAGCATGTGAAACAAGGTCTCAAACACTTCATTTTGGTGTTGCTTGACATTCATACTTTAGAATTCATATGTATTTTTTGTGTTAGTTTTGATCTTAATAAGAAGATACTGATTATGTAGTAATACTTAAAACAAGTGTAATATATTTATTAGGATTTATGTCTTAAGGTGTGGGAGGAGGTATAATCATCTGGTAAGTCTACATATATTTAAGTGCAACACCTTAATTAAGTCAGTAGAAGATCTTCCTACTGATTTGGGGTTCCAAGTTCTTTTCTCTATCGGGGCTGAAAATGTATCTATTACTCTTAAATTGAATTGGTTTCTTTTCACTGTGTAGTAAATTAACAAAATGTAAAATCTGGTTACTGTGTTTGTCCTTTCCTTGACTTAAGTCAGGCTAGGCTTACTAATAACTTTTGTTGGCATTAAATGCGTACATAAATAGTTCCAAAATATGAACTAATTACTTGCGCTGCAGGTAGTAAGATGCGGTGCTAAAAATAAACATACAGGGTGTATCAATTGAAATGAAAAGTAACTTGGGTGTGGGTAGTAGACCTCAAAAAAACAAAAAATTCTCGTGAACATATGCCCAATGTTCATTGGTTCCTGAGATAATGCCTTCCACGGTTCTGGTGGAATTGTTCCTAGCCCCACTGTTGCACTTCTTGTAAGTGACGTATCATTGCTGCAACACAAACAGGGTTATAGCTATGCTACAGGGGTGTATCAAGTAGGGCTATTAGCAATTTCAGCAGAAGCTTGGGTACCATTGAACACCTAGGACATGTTCATGTGGACTTTTTGTATTGTTTGAGGTCTACTATATTACTTCTCACATACATCGATACACTCTGTATAGCGGTTGTTTGAGCATCAATGCCTTTGACACACATAATAGTAACTAACTTGTGAACTTGATTTCATTTAATATCCAATTCACTAAAAAATGGCTAAATTACAAATTATTTGAAGGGTTGAACAAACTGTCATTCTACTATAGATCATTGTAAACCATTGATCTCTAAGTTATATTATACTGGATTAACATAAAACACACCCCTTGCAACAGACCAAAGCAAGACACTCAAGCTTGTTGTTTACTTTATTTTGAGAGGACAGATTTAACGATTTCTTTCAATGTTCTTGTGCAAAAACATGTCTCTGATCAATAAAAGTGTTATTTTTAGAAATAGTGTAGTAGGACGCCACACTTGGCTGAATAAACATCTACGTTGAAGGCTATAGAATTCAGTTTTACAGGTAATATTGTATAAATACGATTAAAATCTTTAATATATTAAAATATGTAGCTATCATCCATGTTGATTACATTATACCAAGACTACAATGTAATATTTAAAGTTGGCTATTAGCTTGTATATTGGTTTCAGAAACCATTGAAAGTTTGATGACTATAGTGAAATAAGGAAGCTTAAAACTTGATAAAATTTGTTTGAATGACAAACTTTATATAAAAATCTTATGTTCAAATGATCATTTAGGTAATAGGCTTGTAGGACGTATTACTATAGTAGCCTACATAATCTTATTTAAAGAATTAAGTCACTAGCGCCAAACTTAGTTATACTCTTCAAACCTTTTATTAACACATTTATTTTATTTAACTAGTTATACATTGATGTATCTCATATATTCATACAAATTATAGAATGATATCAGACTGCTACATTGCCTTGTATGTGTGTAAGAGAGAAAGATATACCCTAAAGTTTCCTTTTCTCTTACATAATGGTGTGCAGCCGACAGCTTGAAAATTTCTGCTACAGGTGTCCATCCAGTTATATTATAGAGATCATTGTTGTAAACAAAACTACGTTAAGGCAATAATAATTGCCTATACCGTAATTTTAACTTGTCAAGAGCAGGTCTTAAAGTAACAATTACATAACTTCTAATATTAATCCTTTAATGACTGACTATATTTTTTCAGCAATAAAAACGGATTTTCACAAGAAAGCTGATACAGACGATAATGTGAGTAGAGTCTAGGTTTAATCCTACTATTACTCATTTGATTAGATTGAATTAAACATTTTTTAATAAAAAGTTTTCAAATCAAATACTACTTTATTATTAGTTTAATTTTTATTAGAAATATAAAAAGTTGAATTACATGAAAAAAAAGGGTATAATAACTGATTTAACACAATTATTTGGTAGTTAATATTACAAAATTTTATCGAATTAATGTTAATTGCTATAAAAAGTTAAATAATTATTCTAAAACACAACTCATATGTTTTGAATTTCTGTTGAATCTGGATCTGGGATCTTTTTGTGTTTGAAATATTGACTATGATGCAAAACTTTCAATTATCAAGATTCCTAATTTTGATTCTAATACAAATCTTAACTAAGTATGCATTCAAAATTTCTTTGCTTTGCATATGCCTAAATTCTTCATTGTTCCTTTTTATAACTAGTTTTCTGACTAGAAACAGGTTATCCTATAATGGCTCTATATGCGATTCAGTGCTCGGCAATCGTCTTCCTCCATCTATAACTGCCTCCAACCTTGAAGTTATCCATTATCTGGTACCTTCTACATCCTCTTCCCCTCTTTACAGCCACCAGTAAACTTTGCCTTCTCAGCCAGTGTCCAATTTAGTTTTTCTTCTAGTTATTGACAACATCTAATATCTTTTTCTTTTCCCCAACTCTATTCAGCACTCCCTCATTCCTTACTCTTTCTTCCCAGCTTATCTATTCCATCCTCCTCCACACCCACATCTCAAACACTTCCAATCTTCGCTCCTCCTTCCTTGGTGTCCACATCTCCACCCCATATAATGCTACACTCCAATCAAAGCACTTTGTCGGTCTCTTCCTAAATCCTCTATCCAGGGGGCCACACAGCAGTCTCTCTTCATGTTATTAACTGCTACCTTAAACAATAGCAGTTCAAGATTTGACATACTGTCCCCATCGTATATCTTCACTTATCCAACCTCCCACATACTTGAAAACTGAGACTTGCTCTATTTCCTACCCTTAGATCTTTATTTTATCCTCTTTTTTCTTCATGCCAATGACCATACTTTTTGTTGTCTTATTATTTTGCATCCCTCTTTCCTTGCAAGTTTCATTCAGGTGTTTCAACGTTTCTGTCATTTCCCGTTCATTCTCTGCTAATATCACCATGTCGTTTGAAAATCAAATATGCTCTATCCTTCTTCTACTTCCTCTACGTATATGTTGAACAAAGTGGGGGAGAGACACCACGCTTGTATCACTCCCCTGCTAATCCTACCTTCTGCTCGAGGTACAATTTCACCATCATCTCCTCTTCTTCCAGTCCACCCCTCTACTCTAGAATGCCTAACAGTTGTCCCCATTGTACACTATCGAAGGATTTTTATAAATTGATAACACAGCATGGACTTTTCTACCTTTTTCAATACATTTTCCTCATAAAGTTCTCAGCAGCCTGATGATATTTCTTGTTCCCTTTTCTTATTGAAACCCATACTGCTCCTGTCCAACCTTCCATACAGTCTTCTATTAAGCAATCTGATAATCAGCTTGGCTGCATATGATAGTAAACTGATGGTTCAATAGTCCTCACATTTCTTGGTGTTTCTTTTCTTCTCTTCTCTTACTTTTTGTTCTACCTCCGCTTCCAAAATGTATTACTCCTTTTTGTCCTCTGATATTCTTCTCTCTTCCTCCATCTCTAAGTTATATCTTTGATCTGCTTCATACATCTATTCTACATATTCTTTCCACCTTTTCATAATATCACAAGGTTCGCTTAGTATCACGCCATCCAACCTCTCTATCTCCAGTTTTGTTATTCTCTTCTTTCCTTGGAACACAAGCATCATGGCCGCTTTGTACATCATCTCAAACTTAATTTTTTTCTAACTTTTCTATCTCTTCACATTTTCCCTTCGTCCACACTTCTTTAGCCTGTTCAATCTCTCTTCTTGACTCATTATTAAATCTTCTGTATACATCCTTTACAACATTCTTCCAATTCATTCGTTCTTCCATCTTATTCAACATGGAGTTTGTAAACCACTCTTTTGCTTCTTTTGGACCTTCTGAGTTCAGCAGTTTGGTTTGTGGTTGAGGCTGTCCCTCATATTTATCCACTTTTCATTCACCCCCACGTATTTTCCCCCTCTCACCAGTTTTGCTATGAATCTATCTTCCAGTTTCTTATCTTTTCTAGACCTCTTTAGTATGTCCAGGTTTATATTTTCTTTGACTTTTACTCTTATCACTTTCTCCAGCTTCATCTGTACTTCCGCTACTACCAAGCTGTGGCCAGAGTTTATATCTGCTTCCAGGCTCGCATTAGAATTTTTCAAACAATTTCTATACCTTTGCTTTATCAGGATGTAATAGATTTGGTACCTCTCTCCATCCAGTTGGAATGACCATGTATACCACCTTCTTTTATAATTTTCGAATAATGTGTTGTCAATCACAAGTAAATTTTCTTTACTGAAGTTAACTAGTCTTGCTCTCCTCTTGTTATGTTTGCCTAGTCCATCCTTTCCAATTGTTTCCCCCTCCCTCCCTTCTACTACAGCATTCCAATCTCCCATTACAATAATGCATGCATCCATCTTTTCTCTCTCCATAAGTTCTTCCATCTTTTTGAAGTATTGCATTACTTCTACTTTTGGCATGTACACCTGGACTAGCACCATATCTTTCTTGGTCCCTTTTAGTCTTGATCATCATCAGTCTATCATCATTATACTTCACCTTCATCACGTTTCCCTTCAGCCTCCCTCCCAATATAATTTCCACTCCATACGAGGTGTGGCTATTAAATAACCGGACTGATGCTGCTCCCAGCAAACTGCGAGCGTGCCGCGACATGTTTGAACATGACTGTGTCTGATGGTCCTTCCCCCACCCTGAGCTCGCTAGACAAGCCAGCAGGTCGCTCAGTTTGACTGTAGCAGTTGATTGAATTAGTCTACGCACTAGTGGCGCATCGGAAAAATGCCAAGTGGTCAGACGGAGCAACGAGTTAACCTCAAGTTTCTTGTTAAACTAGGGAAAACTGCCATAGAAGCTTATGCAATGTTGAAAGAAGTCTACGGGAATGAATGTTTATCCCGCACACAAGTTTTTGAGTGGTTTAAACGGTTTAAAGAAGGGCGTGAAACGACCGAAGACAATCGGCGCCCAGGACGGCCCTCAATGTCAAAGATGGACGAAAACATTGAAAAACTTGGTAAATTAATCCGCGCTGATCGTCGTCTGAGCCCCTGAGGGCTTGCTGAAATGACAGGAATCGACAAAGAAAGTGTTCGACAGATTTTGCATGAATCATTTAACATGCAGAAGGTTTGCGCAAAAATGGTGCCGAAACTCCTCACTCCCGAGCAAAGGGAATCAAGACAGAACATTTGTACTGACATCCTAAACAACATCGCCACTGATTCAGATTTGTTATACAAGGTGATTACTTGTGATGAATCGTGGTTTTTTACTCACGATCCCGAAACAAAGAGGCAATCCATGCATTGGAAAAGCCCAAGCTCGCCAAGGCAAAAAAAAGCCAGGATGAGCAAATCCAAATTCAAAGCAATGATGATTGTCTTTTTCGACATTCGTGGCATTGTCTACGTTCACTGGGTACCCGAGGGTCAGACGGTCAATCAACATTTCTACATCGAGGTTCTGACGGCCCTACGTGAGCGTGTGAGAAGACGAAGACCCAATTTGTGGAAGACCAAGTCCTGGATCCTTCATCAAGACAATGCACCAGCCCATTCTGCCTTGTCTGTGAAAGCGTTCCTCACAAAATACGGCATCACCATGTTGGAACATTCACCGTACTCGCCCGACCTTGCCCACTGTGACTTTTTCCTATTTCTTAAGGTCAAATCGGCGCTAAAGGGGACAAGATTTGAAAATGTGGAAGCGGTTAAAGCAAAAGTGACGGAGGTTCTCAACCAGCTGACAGAAGAGGACTTCCAGCACTGCTTTCAACAATGGAAACGTCGTATGGAGTTGTGTAGGGATCGCCAAGGGGAGTACATTGAAGGTGATAACACTTCTGCTGTAATTGGTGACGAATTAAAAGTGTTATGACTTCAGTCCGGTTATTTAATAGCCATACTTCATACATTACACTCTTGTGCTCATTAAAAGTATACTACTCACAATGTGTCACATTGCTGTCTTATTTAAGGTAAATATTTCTGCTTTATCTAAAGTTCAAATAGTGTTAAATACTTGTTATAAAAATATCAGGACCCCTTTTTAGGTATTGTTTTCCCATGCATTTAGTACAACTTTGTCATTAGTGTCTGGAACCTCTCGATTATAATGGACTTCAAATACTAGTTTATTCCTTAGTAAATTTCTACTTGAATTCCCCATTTAAGACTCAAGCTTGAATGCTTGAGACCTTTATATTTGTAACAACTATTTTTTATTAGTGTAACTAGACTATCAGGAGTTCCCCCCTCCTCCCTTGATCACCTCACTTTTCTAATTTTATTAATTTGTAATAGCATTAGACAATACCGAATACCCTCCCTTGCAAGGATCAATCAAGAAAATAAACTATATTATTTTTAAATAATAGGGCTGGGCTACTATTGAAATCTTAAATGTATTCTAATAAAATTTAAGTAACTAACATTATCAACATTATATCAAAGTGGCCTGTTTCGGTGACTGCATGGTCTAAGGTGTCACTCTTGTGTTGGACTAGACTGAGACTGCCAATGACGGGGACATCGAGTTTTGAATCCTAGTCGAGTGTATTAAGGGTGGTTTTCCAAAATGGTTTTCCACTCTCCCTCCCCACAAATGTGGGTACATTTTCTCTAAATTCTACTTCCCCTAGCCTGAGCTAATTGGTGTTATTAGTACATATGCGTACAACCTGAACAGTTAGTAAGAAAACTAAAAAAAACCCGCAAAACTATGTCAAAGTGTGAAATTCTGTTGGCTTCCAATTATGAATGCAGAAAACCGCACCTTGATGATCTTTTTTACCTATTTGAGTTACATGCTATCTGTTGGGTGACTTATATTATTATCATCTCATTAAAGCTACAGAACTCTCAAAATTTAATACATTTTCAGATCATATTACTAAATTAATTATAATCAATATGTGTGAACTTGTAATAATTCTCTAAATTCTAAATTCCAATTTTAAGAATGATGATTTTTGTTGTTGATAAATATCAACCTTTATTAGAATAGGCTTACTATAACACTACAACTGCGCTGAATCTGTTTCTCTTTTATCAATGAAGGCAATCCATGTGGAAGACATTCCTTTTATGACCGATGACTCTGGTCAAGAAGAGGATGAATGCAACATTGATGAAGAAAATAATTATGAAGATGATGAATTGGATTCCAACACGCCTCACATCTGTTCCATCTATTGCTTTCCGTTTACTGAACCATCTTCTAACAAGGTTTACACATTTCATTATATTACCAGAATAACTGGCTTTTGTTATTTAACTCTTGGTTTTCGTCTCTTATTTAAATTCTATTTTAATATTGCAAATTATTTTTAATTTTTTAATTTTTGAAACTTTTAATCTAAAAGTATTGTACAATTGAATAAAATAGTGCTTATGATGTTTATATTTATAAAAAAAACTATACATATCAGGATGCCCACTGATTGAAAAGACCCATTTATTATACTTACATTTTAAGCTTTGGGGGTAAAACTTTGAAACATGATTGAATATTACTATGCTAGGGATTTAAATGTATACATGGCCATGCTATACTAATATTATCAAATTCGATTTTTTATTAAAACGTTAACAAGCCTGTCACCATGTCTAATGGGTTAAAAGGCGGTGGTTGACTATGGTAGCATTCTCGGGCAGTTTTTATGTTACAATTAAAGATAACACTTTTATTAATACCTCAGATTAACATTCTTACATAGAACTGAGCACACATTTTAGTACGAGTAGAATGACTTTCTGATTCAGAGCTAAAAACATGATATTCTATAAATATGTAGGGTAATCCACATTCTCCTAACTCGATTTTCTGACCCGGTGGTTATTTTTCTAAATACCCTTATTTGTGCAACATGTATGTGACATTGCAACAGTATCATGAATTCAAATACTTTACATACACAATTTTGAATGCCTTTGGATCCACATAAGTTTGTGAATTTTTCTTTTCATAAATGAAATTTAATCAAAATAAAGCTTAAGCTTCAATAACAGGGCTATGCAAATTTGGAAAATCAATCAAGGTGTGCAACTATTAATGTTGAAGTAGACTTCAAAAAAATTAAGTGATCGTAAATAAACACAGATATCCCATTGATGTAGATATATAATAAAATGAATGAATAAAATATATGTTTATGGCATTTGATTTCCTATTTAAAAAATATTGTTTTATTCTCTGTGTGGCCCAAAAAATTGTAGTTCATCAAAGTGGCCCGCAGAACATTTTGGGCTGGCCAGGCCTGCCCTAGAGGCAGGCTAAAATTATTTTGGTTTTTGTTTCCTTTGAACTTAATTTGTGATATTGAAGGGCCTTTTTCATTTTAAATGCAAATATTGCTTTTGTAATAATTATTGTCGAGATCACACACCACAATATATCCATTCTTTTCCTTTAAGGAAAGCGAAAAGTTTTTCCGAATAATTCATTCACTTTCTTTGTCTTCCTCTGAGTCACTTTAACTAGCCAGTAGCTTTGATTGTAATTGTCTTTTTTTCTTGAACAGGTATGATACTTTTGGTGCCATTAACTCTATTGAAGCATATTAAAAGTGCATTAATTTTTGTTGTGCCATTAACTCTATTAAAGCATACTAAAACTACATTAAAATTTTATGGGCCATTGTATTTAAATGTAAAATAAAATAAATAAGTAGATTCTTAGCAAAAACAAAAATATGACCAAAATTATCACCAAGCGGATCATTATACCTCAAATTCTAGATTACATTTTAGCTCAACCTATTTACATAACAGCCATGTTAAAGGGTTTCACAAACACAGCAAAATACATTATGGTACATATCTAAACATAATATAATGTTTTTGAATTTACTTTCTTGTTCTCACAAATGTTTACATCATGTTTTTTTTAAGACACTTACCTTTTATCAGACACTAAATAAACACTTTTTTGATCCAACTTGCAATCACAAGTATACTTCAATAACGTATAATATATCCTTATACTTGTGTAAACTTAACTTCCAAAGAAGCCACTAAATTAGACAATTGATATGAATATAATTACAAAGGATACCTACCTACCTGATCATGCCGTTCCCTTACAGGGTAGGCAAGAAATTTGCATATAGCTAAAAAAAAACTCCTACCTAATCTATATTCACTAAATTTCTCCACACCTCCCTATCCTTCCATACTCCCTTTGCTTCAGCAATATCCATACACAGTCATACACGTTTTACATGGACTACCCCTTCCTTTTGATCCACACATTTTACCTTGATATATTTGCTTCGTCACTCGATCTACACTCATTCTCTCAACATTCCCAAACCAATGTAAAACACTTCTTTCATATTGACATTCCTTTTCCAACCCTACTTCTTCAGCACCCATTCATTGCTGACTTTGTCCATACGAGTTTTTCCACATACATTTTTTAGATATCTAATTCCAAACACATTCACCTTACTCTTGTGTTTTTCCTGAAAAACCCATGCTTCATATCAATAAAACAATGTTGGCATTAACATATTTTAATATCCTGATATTATACGCCTCTTCCGATACTTCACTCTTTACACTAGTCCACATACATTCAACTACTCTCTGTCACGATAGCAAATAAAACAAATTGTTGGGGCACACCAGTTCTCTTCATCAAAATAAGAGATCTGATTAGTAGAACATAGATTTAACATGTTTGCCATATACTAGGGATGGTTCCTAGAATCCCTTGAATCCTTAAGGATATTCAAGATTTGGGGATTTGAGAAAATTTCAGATTCAAGCATCAAATCCTTAAAAGAAAATATAATTTTTTCAAATTTTCAAGTGAAATTTATTTTAAATCTCTTAATACTGCTTACTGATGGCTCAGAACCAATAATTATAGGATGAACTCGACAACCATGCCCCAGACCAGTAATTTAACACACAACTGAGTGTATGAATGCTATAATGAATGGATTATAAGAAAGAATGTTAACATTTAATTAACATTTATGCTTTCTAATATTCTACTATATTTATATTTACTCTTTTATTAATAATTTTTTTCAAGATTCAGATTTGTAAAATAGGGGATTCGACCCGAAACAACAAAAAAATACACAATTTCTTTGCAACATAAAACAATAAAAAATAGTAATAACTTTATTTTGGTTTCAAGAAGTTTCTTTATTGTCGATTCGGTTTCATTTAAGATCAAGAAAGTAGATTATGCACAACCCTGAATAATACTTTAAAAACTTTGTTTTTAAATATATAAAAAGGGAACTCGAAACACCATTTATAAACTTTAATGGGAAATAGGGAAAACTAAAACAAACTTTTGTTTGTTAATGAATGTATGTCAGTGGACGTTAGCCTTGGGTGCTCGAAGGTGCTGTTGGCACAGAAATAAAAAGACTAACGGAGTAAACAACATTTTATATTTACAGCATTTGCTCAAAGGAGTGACCGCCAACAATAATGCATGCCTTACGGGGTTGATACATTGATTACCTTACATTGCAAAGATTCCTCAGCCCTATATACTAGATGGATTTAAGCTTTCTAAATATCTGTGAAATGCTTCACGTCACACGTACAAAGTCTCCATTACACACACTTAGTCCGTGCTATGAATTACAACGGCAAAAAATAACCATTTGATATGCCGCCCAACAGCATCCTCTAGGCCTAGTACTAAAGGCTGATGTATGCAAACTTGGGAACACATTCATTAACAAAAAAAAAAAAAAGGTTGGNGTTGGTTCGAGTGTTTCCTATTTTCGATTAAAGTTTGTACAGGGAGTTTTGAATCCACCTGTTTGTTATTTATAAATTTAATTTTAAAATATTTAACAATTTCAGATGCCCCAACCAAGCATTCCATTGTCTTGCAACCTGGGTGGTCTCCCTGAACCTAAACAAAAGGGCAAGAAAAAAAAGAAAAAGAAGAAAGGTCCAATAGAGTCTGAACACATTACTAATGACACATTCCTGAATATAGCACAGGAGATTAGAAAAGAGAAGCTAACATTTTTCCCTGATACCACTCCAACAATAGACCACCTTTGGTCGGCAAAGAAGAAGGTAATTGTTCATAGCTCAGAAAACATAATATAATAATTTAAATAAGATATGATAGAATAAAAATATGAAGCACAAATAAAATTAGAAACTAAAGATTAGACTAGAATCCACCAATATTTCAAATCCATAAGAATATTATAGATTTTTTAAAATATGCCTATACTTTTAAATTTATCAATTGGAATTTGTTTTAGAGCTCATTTCAATTCAAAATTTGTATAAAATACACCTTTATATATTTTTTTATTTATTCAAATATTTATTCAAATCCTTGAAACTTTAATATCCTTAGCACTTGAGTTGATAATTTGTTATCTCTCTCTATTTCAGGACATCCAGACTTTGATGCGGGAAGGCTCTGAAGTAATGGCGGCCGGGCTTCCCAATAAGGCCATTGAAAAGTACAGGGCTGCTGTTGATATACTAAATGAATTTCCTTATGTGGTAAGATTTCAATGAAACTTGTGAGTATTGAATTGTTGTAAGCCAATAATGTGCTTCTAGAACAGTTTTATGGCAGTAGTTTGTAAAATTGTTTTACATTGGACATGAGAGTTAGATTTTTAGGTTATAACAAGAAACAAATTTGTGTTAGTTCATTTATAGCACACCAGAAGAGAATAGATTTTTATTATTGATTTGAAACACACAAGATTTGTTAAATAGCTTCACAGGAAGAGTAAAATGATGGCTTTGAAGTGCGGCAGAAGGGAGTGCGAGTAATTTTACAGTTTTTATAGCATTAAATCTTGTTGGCCAAAATAAATCAAATATTTCTCCAGTAGTAATATAGAGTTTAGTTTTCTGCACACGCTAAAAGAAACACAGTTAAAATCCAACCAAATTAAACAATCTAGATTCATATTATTGTTTAGAAATAAAATCAATCAAAATTTGAGTGTCTTTTAGTTATTTTTAAAAGTGTTGATAGAATGAGTTAAGTTTCTAAAATAACATGTGAAATAAACAAACAGACTAGGCCTAATTACCTTTTGATCAACTTTAATCATGATTGAAGGATTATAATTTATTTTAATAAGAAAGCAAAAATAAAAATACAAACATATATTTTTAATAAAGACTTAAACAACAAGAAAAAAATAAAAATAAAAATACAAACAGATATTTTTAATAAAGATTAAAACAACATGTTTAACAATTAAACATACATTGTAAATATTGAACTCAATAATGCCTAAGTATGTTTTATTTTTATTTTCTTATATATCTATTATCTATCTTCGCATAGAAAATAAGAAATATATTCGATTCTTGCAATATATTGATTTTCGAGAATACATTCTATTTAAAACACGTACATATTTTAGACTCCCAATATGTTCATTCCCATTTTATTAGGCAGGACTATGTTTGAATATTTTTACAATTACTTCAATACAATATTTAAAAAAAATAATAAACTCTTAGTTAAAATCAATTTATAAACGATGAATTAGCAAGTCGTTATTTGATGCGTAAAACTTGAGAGCGCTTATTAAGTGATCATATTATCTGAATCGATTTCAAACAAATAATCTATATACAATGCGTATGCCGGTAGGCATAAATAAACTGTTTTATCGGTGTCTGACTGTTGACATTAATTATTTTTCATGAAACCCAACAAAATATCTAACTTAAGGATCGTATACAATAAATTGGGGTTCTTTTCATAGTTGTAGATAATTAAAACCAGTTGGGTAGTAAGAATTAACAGTATCTTTATTTTAATCATCACTCTGGTGAGTAAACAATAATATACGTCATGGCAGCCGACTAGGTATCTTGTGTATTGGCGACTCACTTTGTATCATGTGTCATGTGTTCTTATTTCTGTTTTAAAAAAATCTGTAATTTGTTTTATTTATTTTGAGTTTATTTGTAATTCTATTTTGGATTTTCAGTTTTTTAAGTGTTTTAATGTGTGTGTTGTTAGAAAGGTTACGAATAATATTGTAGACGTGAAAGTCCAAATGAACACAGTAACACTTTACTAAGCAAGACCATATAAATGAATATAGCACACGACACTACACATGGTGATCTTCAAGGTAACGAGCATCCAGCAAGACAAAGACACAAAATGGTGGGAGGTTGTGTGCGCATTCATACCGTCATGAATGTGGGTATGCGCATGCGCAGAAGACACTAGTTGTGAGCCGAGACTTGTAAACAAAAGTTCTCATTGTAACTTGTGGTGTTGTCCTAGCTCAGAGCAAAGGACTCCTGACATGTGTTTGGTAGGAAGTGGACTAAAGTTTTGTATCAAATAACCACAGAATGATTATATTATACAACACGCGATGTATACGGGACGGAATCCAAAACGAGACTGGCTGCCTGCGACCGGAAATACGACCGGGATCATTAAACAAAAGGAGGCGCACAACAGGCGCCAAAACAACAAAGTAAACATAGTTCAAAATAAAACAAAATAAAAACAATACACACATATACAAACCCCAAACAGTGTGTTCATTCAAATATTTACAATATTGTTCGTGAGGTAAAAGTTTTAGAAGTGAGCATGTGCTGAAACGGTCGAGTCTAAGTTTCCCATAAAGGTGGAAGGGTAGAGTATTAGGCACGTAAGATTTTACACACCTAACTTTTTTTTTTAAATAATGATTTTATTCATGCTAATCTCTTTCGTCCGTAAAAATAAAGATTACGGATTAAGTTGTGCTTTTCAAGTAGGCCTAACTAAGTAATTTTTGAATTCAAAATATTATGCTTTTTTATGAGGTGAAAGATTCGACCATCGAATCCAGTAAAACACCGAATCCTTGAATCTCAAATACTTGTCAGGATTCAGTGGATTCGAAGATTCGAGTGGTCCATCTCTAAAAATAACCAAATAACAAAAGTGAGAAAAAGATTCTTAAAAATAACAGAACACACAAATTATATATAATCATACTAGAGTTGCCACAATCCCCACAGTGCCAAAATTTTCCTGCGAAGCAGTGGGTCTGGAATGGTCTTAAACTCAGCCTCGTAAGAACAAATGAGGAGTTACTTGAATAAATAAGCAGCAGCTCTGGTCTAGTAAACTGAGATTAACGTCTGGAGGGTTTGTTGTGCTGACCATATGACACCCTCCATATGCAAATGTTGGCACTATCATTGACACTATTTACAGTTTCAATATTTTCCCACGAGTCTTACCTTCCATTTAAAATAGGCTATTTATTTATGTACTGTACTGTAATACATTTGAAAAAGAGAAAAATAAAATGAAATATCAAAATAAAACGACAATATTTATTTAATCTGTGCTAGATCACCAGGAGACAAAAGTTTGTGTTGAATACTTTTACACTTTGTCGGCAGGTGAATCAAATGACCTAACTTAGTAACTAATAAGGCAAACAATGAATGATCACTCAACCTTTACACAGAATACATTTTATAAAAAGTTTTTCAGAGACAACATAAATCTTATGAAGGCCATTTGATGTTTTAATTATAGTATGTTGGTGAAAAACAATAATTTATACACTTCATTCTTGTCTTGGGAATTAATAGTGTTTAAAAACACTAGGGCCTTATGAAGCTTTGAAATATTTGACTATTTTCCCTCTTTGAATTGGATTCTGGATTCGACAATTATGAAGCTTCGCCAAAAAAAAAAAATACTGCTGTTATTTCCATCACATGTTGGCATAAAATAACTAAATTAATTAAATTAGATTTGGTTATAGTAATTTAATTTATATTTTTAAGACAAAAATATTATATTTGAAATATAGCATTTTATAAATTATATTTTTAAATTTACATAATCATGTAAAGTATAACATTTATATCCAACATTTAATATTTTTTCAAATATTAAAACTTGAATTAAGTTTCGGGAGTATCTAATATTATTTGATTTTACTTCGCTTCAAATTGAAAAAAAAAACTTCACACACCACTAAAAACACATCTCTACAGAGCGATTGTCTTGAATCTTTTTTTTAAAGTTTATTTAACTAATTGCGAAAGAAGCCCTAACTTATCTTTGGTGGGTCTCACTGTTACTAATTAAATAATTAGAGAGTAATAATATTTATCATTAACGTTAAAAATAATCTGCTAAAAACCAAACAATAGTATTAATGACAACATTAATTTTAAAGTCTTTTATAAATTCTATCAACACCCACATTTAATTAAACAGGAAGGGGAATACATATCTAAGCACTATAGTTTTCATATTCTCAACCTTACTACTTATGGGAATTTGATGAAAAGTTCTTATTTAAATATTCATTATATAATTTATATTGTTCTAGAACCTTGACTTGACGGAAATGGATGTTGTTTTACTGAAATACTCTCTGTGCACGAGTTGGATCAGGTCAACTGCTTATGAAGATATTGTTCATGCACTGGAAATGTTGAAAGAACTTGAAGCTTCACACTCTGCTAAGCTACCAGCTGTGCATTATGCTTTGGCTACTGCTTATTGCAAATTGAACAGGTACATTAGTTGTTCTGAGGAACATAACTTTCTTACTGTTCACAAAGTTACTAGACCTACTTCAATGTATATTTATGTATAATATATGCTATATTGTTTTTACCGCCACATAATAGTACCCATTCAGGCTATATGCCATCATTAATTACTCTAATGGAATATATTTAAGAAAGGTAGTATTTTAGAATAAATCTACCCTCTTCTGCATGGAGGGGAAGTGGAAAATTCGCATAGGGAAAACCACCTCAGGTACACCCAACTTGGATTCAAACCTTGATCACCCTGTTACTGGCAATCCAGTCCATCCCGAGAGGGAAGTTTTGGACCATGCAACCACTGATGCAGGTTTTTATATGTTGGATTAAGATATGTGGCTATCACTTTTCACATAGTATCAATAAGGAAAGAGCCTAGCATCAATGCTGATCGTTAAGTTTATTTTCTTTGCAAATATACAAAGGCATTTTAAGTTTTAAATAAACAATTTTTTTGTTCATTAAATTCTAGGGGTGTACCAATGCAGTTACTGATGAATTGTTATCGGGCGATTATTAGCGCATCGGCAATTGTAATCTTCGATTATTGTGTCGATTAATCGTGTTTTTTAAAAGTAAAATTTAAATCAAAATTTTCTAGGTAGGTGTTTAGTAATCAGAATCACAAAAAAACACTTGTGTACACACTGCATCTAGGTTGTGGGCTATTCAAAAATAACACAACCAGGTAAAGAAATATTAGTTCATACCATTGATAAAACTAACAATCTAGTTCCAACTTTTGCTGGTTAGGCATAAAATATATTTTTATATGCATACATTCTTTTTGTATTAATTAAATTAACTTATCATTATTTTAAGTAATTTCCCTATAGTTATTAATAAATAATCGATAATCGGGATTAATCAGTGTAAATAATCATATCATAAACAATTAATTTAAACAATCTGGAATCGGTATCGGTAATCAGTTTTACTGAATCGGTACACCTCTATTAAATGCACAAGACATTTGAATAAATATAAAAAATAATTATATTAAAAAACTGAAATATGCTTTAGCAACTATTTGGAGGGGATGAGGTAGATAATATTGTAAACACATCCATAATGCTTGACTGTGGACATGAATTATTAATAAATATGCAAATGTTAATACAAAACTAGCACGTTTTTCAGAGACTTAAATTATGTTTATTTATTTTTCTTTTTGATGAAGAGTGACAAATAATTTTATCATTAGTGTTTTAAATAATTTACTAAAAACCAAACATTAGTAATAAATGCCAACATTAATTGTAAAGTCATTTTATAAATTTAAATTAATAGTACAGTTTAACTAAATGTTAAGAGTGAATACATATTTAAGCAATACATTATTCAAATTCAACTATTGGCACCCCTTATATCTCCCTTCTCATTTTAAACTTGCTGAATTCCACTTTCCTATTATTGCCAACTTTTTTTATTTCACCAAGCAACAAACTATTATGCCTCCTCTCGTTTCCCAGCCCATCCTTGTTTCCAAAAATAGTAGTCGGCCACTGCCATCACAAAAATAGAGAATCTTATACTTGGCATTTGCCTACATTTCATGCTGAGCACAGTTTACATTTGTCAGCTGGGTGACTGATCATCGGCTCAACCAATTGGGCCCTAATTAGCCTACAGTCAGATTAGTATAGCCTGATGTTCCATTGTAGTGGCTTTCTTTTTCCATAACATTGACTCATCAGATAGGAGTATGTTGTCTTGCTGTTCCAGATAATTAAGTACGTTACGAGTCTGTTCCAATGCAGTTCACCTTGCATAAACTTTATGCCTCTCTTTCTCTCTCTCTCGCTCTCTCCTGCGCTCTCTCTCTTGCTCTCTCCCACTCTCTCTCGCGCTCTCTCTCGCGCTCTCTCTCTCGCTCTCTCCCACGCTCTCTCTCTCTCATGCTCTCTCTCATGCTCTCTTGCTCCACATTATAATGATTTACTGCATTCTGTAAGTCACTTTCACTCTCAGCCATTAATACAGCATTTTCTGCATATAACAGCACTTTCACATTCACATTGTCTATTTGTACACCAACCGCATCCTAACAAGCATCCATAAACGCATTAAACAACCATAGGGACATAACACAACCTTGTCTAACACCCTGTTCAAAGCCAAATCATTTGCTCAAAGCTCCATCCACCCTAACACATGCTTTGCTTTCATCATACACGGCCATACTTGCATTTACTAACCATTCTCTCTAAGAAAATTCCATTACATACTTTTATTCACCCGATCATGCACTTTCTCCAAATCAATGAATGCACAATAAACTTTCTTCCTTAAGGCATACATCTCCCAATCACTTGTTGCAATGCAAATATCTGGTCCTGGCATAAAACCACATTGCACACCCCAAATTTTGTCCACAGTTTTTTCATGCACCCTCTTAAATAAAACTCTCCTGAAAAGTTTGCTTGGAATACTCAACAAACTAATTGTCTTTTAATGTTTACATTCACTCTTACTGCCTTTACCTTTGTACAAAGAAACAATGACAGCATTCTTCTAGTCATTAGGAATGTTTGAAATCCCAGCACAAACACTGAACAACTCGCACAATCTGGTTTCATTACTGATAAATAATAATGTACTTACACTTTTTCAATTTTAACCACAATTTTTTAAAATAAAATTTCAAACCTGCCTTTTTACCACCTGTCCAATAAATGGTAATAATTATTAGTCAAACACTCACTCCACTGACTCTCAAGTCTTTACTATGTAATGTGAAACAACAATTTCCCCAAAGGTTTACAGTTATACTTAAAAACGATTTTGAAATCCTTACCTTAGAAGGCAGCTGCTCGCCCGACTGGGTTAGGGTGTCTGACGATGGCCCACCAAAACTGGTTATCCACTTCCTGTCTGCTAACATGTCCAAATCCTTGTGCCTCATCACCATCCTTCAGTTTTTTTCATTTAATATTGGTATTTGAAGTTAAATGTATGTTGCTTGATTCCAGAACCAAACCAGCTCAAGAGCATGTAGAAAATGGGCTTTCTTTTTTGAGAAAGGGCTTTGATTTCTGCGCTTATCCATGGCCTGGAACCAACAGTATGATTAAAGAAACGAACCATGATGATCTTGAGGTAAAGCAACAATATATAAACTCTCTTTTCTTGGTGCCAGTGAATATAATTACTTTAGATGATTATTTTATATCTTTATAAGGAAAACCTCTTTTCGCTTTATGAGGTAATTGTATTATATTTGGAAGAAGGTACAGGAAAGGTGGATAGAGACATATAAAAGGAACGAACAAAATATGGCTTTTCCAATTAAAACAGTTCACACTTTACATTGCTGCCATTATATTACCATTGTTTTATTGCTGTGGCTGCAATGGAACTATGGAATTGTTTTAGCTTCTAGGATTATAATTAATTATGAAACTAAAGAGCTGGTTCAAAATACTCTTTTTTTTTTTAACATAGATACTCATTTCATTTAAAAATTCAAATCTCATGAGTCTGAATCTTAGAAAACATTCTAAGTGAAAGAGGTGATTTCTCCTTTCTGTATTTAAATGCTTCTCCCTAAATTTTGATTTATTCACATCGGTTATAAAGTTCCTCTAAGAAAATAGCACACACGTTAAAACATTTTTGCTTTTATGTTGATCCATTTTAGCTTGGATTTTAAAGTTTTGTCATTTACATTCAATTAATGGTAAATTAACATTCAGAGTTTAGTTGTTAGCTTATCCTTCAATTATATCGGGATAAGCTTATAATAAGCAGCATACTACGTAAATAAAACATATTTTTCTCGAATCTTAGAATTTGTTGAATCCTTGAATATAAAATTTTCTTCATGATTTTAAAGACCCAAAATCAACATTTTCTTTCTAAACACATACTAAACATTGAAAGGAGGCTAGAAGGGCAATATTTAATTTAATATAGCCGTTTGGTGCCATTTTTCCTTTGTTTCTTAACACAAAGCTGTTTTTTGACATTTCTCATAAACTAACTTGACCTGGAACATTAGCAATATTTGGTTCTGAAATGAACCTATAAACAGCTGCTTTAGTCTCTGCATGTCCTGAGATTGAACTAGAGTTACCTCTGACTCTTAACTTCCAACCTAATTTCATTCATTTCAGATTGCCCTGAAAAGTATGCTGCAAGAGTGTCGAGCTCACCACAAACCAGATGCAGTGTGTCGGCATGAGAACTGTCTGAAGATCAGTACACACATCTTGCCGTCGGATTCAATATTCTACAGGTACGCTTTCCGGATACAGGAATTCATAAACTTTATTAATTTCATTTAAGACTCCTTATTTTTTTAAATGTCAGGTCAACCTCGGTAGTCTTGGGGTAAAGTGCTCGCCTCAGGACCTGATTGGGCTTATACCCAACCATGGTTTATGGATTTTCTAGAGCAATAAAAATACATAACACAATTTCCTTTTGAGGGAAAGTAAAGCCTGTCTCATATCGATCGTAACTTACAAAGAACCCTGGAAGGTATGTGGAAATACCTTCCCCGGTAAAATTGTTAGGCCCTTTTGCTCTCACTCATAAAAATTCTCATGTGCTGAAATATTCAGTCTGTTCAGAAAGTACTCGCTAAATACCTCATATAAATAAATCTAATGCCAGTACGGGATGAGATAGCAGCAACTATCAAATATGATAACAGAGTTATAGTTAGGAAAATGTACCAAAGCCTGCAATAAAATAAAATAAAAGAATAACTACAGTGTGGAAAAAATCACCCATAGAATTTTAATTATTTAATTTAAATTAGAGATGGGTTGAATATAGTATTTTATGTATTCAAATCTAAATTGTCATTTTTATCTTTAAATAGTAAATAGAAATCTTATAAACATGGTAAACTTAAGAGGTCTACCTTACTGGGTACATTAATTCTTAAGTTGCTATAGAAAATAAATATTGTAGCAAAAAAAAAATTGTTAAAAAAACTCTCCAGGGTTTGGTTGTCAGAGCCGCCCTTAGTAGATGTGGGGTCCTGGGAAAACTTCCCCTCAAAAATACTTATAAAACTTGATTTTGGTTTTAATGTTGTTACATTATTTTGCACTTACATACCAATTTTCAGCTGTATAAGGTTTCAGGAAATCCCCTAAAATAATAATCAGTGCTAGAAAACATTTTTTTTTAGACCTAAGGCTTGATTTGTCGTCAACCCTTGGTTCGATTTGCTTCCCCAACAAACTTGATCTGTATATTAATAAAGCTACAAAAAACAGCTGTGCCAAGTTAGAATTAAATCTGTTTATATTGAGACATGTTCACCACAGACAGACAAGCAGACAAATACAAATTGAAAACTCACTTCATTCATTCAGTAAATTATACCTCATGATTATGTTTTAATTTGTATTCATCTAACCCGCCTCGGTGCCGTAGTTGGCTAACGCGCCAGTCGTGTTGAACCAGACCACAGAGGACGGGGAGATCAAGGTTTGAATCTCGGTCAGGTGAATTGGGGTTGGTTTTTCCTAAATGGTTTTTCACGCAAATGCGGGTTCACTTCCTCTAAATTCAACCTTCTCAATTCCTAATCCATTAGTGTAATTAGTACTTAAGCGTATAACCCGAACGGGTAGTAAGACGCGGTGCTAAATAATGTAATGTAATGTAAATGTATTACACTCTGGACAATATTTGCTAGATTACCTATACAGGGAGCCCGCTATACGAGCGCGCAAGCAAAAATTTCCCACTCTAACTGGTTTACCCTCCTCTTGTCACCTAAGAAATCGCGAGGTTCTGTATGGCCCACTGTTTGTACACCCCTAAGGGTGGCCATGCTAATTGTTAAGTTTGTTTTATAATTCTGTTGGGCTGAACAATATGGGTCTGCAAACTTGGATTTTTTTTCTTTCGAGTTGAACTTTAGCCGATTATTTTTAAAAAAACTTTCGAGTTTGAGTCATGTTGAGTATATTCATAATTTTAAAATAGTCAAGAGAATATATTTGTTTATTTTATAGGTAAAATAGTATATTTAAAATGTCACCAGTCAAAACAAACATAAAATGTAAATATCACATCTTTATAATTTGAGATTTAAAAAATATATGAAACCAACACATTCTTAAAGCAAGAAGGATACTCATTTAAAAAAAATTTAATACTTTTGAAAAAAATTTTAACAAAAGGATTGTTTTTTAATTAGAAATAACTCTATAAAATATTATTTAAAAATAAGAACAATGCTATTATGATACGGTTTATTTGATATATAATTGGTAGTTAGTTATAGCCCCGTGATCGAGCGCCAATTATTACAGAATGGAATTATTATTATGCCCCACGTTTGCTTTGGGCGCCGGTTAAAGTGATACCTGTTAATCAGCTGATAATTGCCTCGTGATCGAGCACTAATTAAAGCGGTTCGGTATTTCGATCTGATATTTTAATTGAATAAATAAGACTTTTTATGTTGCACACAATTTATTAAAGTGATTTTATCCGGTACGAAGATATTATGTAAAATTATACAATATTCGTTGAACTACAGATTATTTACTCGCTAACATTTGTTACACCGTCTCCATTGCCTTCTACTTAACGACCACAATTAAATAAAAGGGAGAAGGTGAATCTACATAAGGGAAAATATAAGCAGTATTAAAAATATAACAATAATATGGTTTATTCAGTATAAACGTAGATAAAGCAAAGTACAGTGGTCTCATTATATCATTCTGAATAATGCTGAAAATAATAACGTGAAGCGCAGAATGTAAACATCCCATGTTTACATTTAAAACAGGTCGTCTTTAAGAGACACAAAATTACGTAGATTTTTAACATCAACAGAGAAGTTAAATTACCAAAAGTGAAGTGAAGTAAGATATCCACAAAATGAAACAAACATTAAATATTCTTGCCTGATGGGCTCCTCAAACAATTACAAGTTACAATACGAAATTTACAAAACATAACGCGAGAGTTTGACTTCCAGACTCAAGTCAAAACCTCCCGGGACTAACTATCTCTTAGAAAAAACTAAAGATTGAAATTTAGAACAAATTTAAATTATATAAAAAAAATAACAAGCATGATTTTATTTCTACAGTCGCGTGAAATAGCAAAATACAAAAGTCCACACATTTTAACATTTTACATTTAAATTCACTCAATACAAAATTACCAATGGTGGAAATCAAACTAAACTAACCAACATGATACCGCGCCTAAGTGGCGACATAATAGTTAAATTTAAGCGACTGAGATAAAGAGAAAAGTTAAATATTACACGAAAAACAAAATAATGATTCTAATACAACAAATTTATAAGCCGAAAATAAATAGAGTCTATGAAAAGTAGACGCCATAGTTACTTTCCAATTAGTATATATGAATGTGTATCCGATCATTGTCCAGGTCCATGACAATGATCCGTCCTCGTTCGCGGAATGATAGATAGTCATCCGCCCTCGTTCGCGGATTGATAGATAGTCATTTTTGCAGACACATACAGCCTGTTATATAGTGAGTTTCGTTACACGGAAAGGAGGGGAGGTAATTCTAGCACGTAGTTGCTAGCTGTCTTCGGTCACGTAGGCACTTTGTAGGGTTGTTCCATCAGAATATTAGAACAAGTCGACGATCATTCGATGTTTGGGGTAGTTCTTCAAACAGCCATCAGGGGGCGGGTGGATTGTTGTCTTCTATCGGACTCCATGTCGTTACGCCTCAGTTTCTATCTGACCAGACTGAGAGCAATCACGTGTTGACAGTAGACTTGCGTTAGCTCGGCCCATTCTCCACATGGCTGCACGGAGTAGGTCAGCTTTGGTGGCGGCTAGTGATAGAAGATTTCAAAGGTAAGTTCCTGAACAAATATGAGTGTAATATTACAGAAGATTGTACAGTATGAAATATACTGTGTCGTATTATCTTTCCGTATTAGCCTACAGGGACTACAACAGAGAATAGTACCATTGTAGGGATTCTATTTGGGTCGGAATTATTGAGCGGGTGGTATGAATTCTTGATAGTTACGTATCAACATTATAACGGGATGGATCCAATTTTAACTAACTGTAAGTTAACGTTTCACATTTTCTGTGTACTCTATGGATTTCAGCTAGTGGTACTGTTTTAGTGAGCTGTGTGATGAATCGACTTCTATAGATTTATGTCGCCGGCACTATGTGTGTTCATACGCACAAACAGCTTATATATGACCTACTACCCCTTGCCCCTTGGACCTCTCGTGACCAGTGTCAAAACCAACTAATCGAAAGAGTCCTGGCGACAGGTGTTGTGAAGGCTAGCTTCCTATTGGGTAGAAGGAGCTAACGTCACTTGCTTTTTTGGTAAACACTACAGAGTTGCTTTATGAAAGAAAAAAAAAGTTTTAATGGTGCAATCCTTCGGCATTATTTCTTAAAAGCGTGTGATTTTCCATGGATGAAGTCTTAAAAGTATATTTTACTTAAAATACTTTAAAGAAAAAATGCACTTCATGCATGACTTTTTAAATATATGAGAGGGGTCCAAATCAGTATCATTACAACAAACAAATAAAAATATAATAGAAAAAAATAATTAAATGGTTTCAACACTAATTTTTTTAAAGAAAAACTTTGGAAGCTTTACGTAGTACTTGGTTGGTACCACTGCAGATGATTGTTATGTAAGCAGCAGTTAGCTATGGTGGACACCTTTAGAGAAGGCATACTTTGTCCTTGAATTAACCAAAACAAATTTTGTTACTTGTGCTATGGTATATTTGATCATGTTTTGGAAAACCACCACTGACTAAACAGTCTATTTACGATTGGCACAATAAATATAAGTCAACAAGATAGTGATGTACAAGAACAGGGGGATCATGTTCTTGACGCTTACCAATGCAGCCCATAGAAATCGACAACAAGGGTGAGTTTGGTGTTACAGATTCCATAAACAATTGTTCAGAAAATTTTGCAAAAGCGACTGAAAATGACTCCTTTCAAACTGCGGCTTTTGCAATTTTTAAGTGACCAAGACAAAATAAATCTTAGTGATTTTTTGATGCCTCAGCTTCATAAAGACAATGACAACTTCACTTTTCAACAGGATGGAGCACTGCCTTACAGGCACCAAGTGGTTAGAAATTATCTGGATGAAACTCTTCCACAGCACTGGCTTAGCCACGCAACGGACTACAACATGCCACTCACACGTTGGCCACAAAGAATTCCTGATCTGACACCCTGTGACTTTTTTTTTAGTGGGGATGTGTAAAGGACAGGGTTTTCATCCCTCCACTTCCTGTTGATCCAGATGAGTTGAGACGACACATCACAATAGCTGTAACATTTGTTGATAGTGATATGTTACAATGGGGTGACCTGGTGGTCTAGGGGTAAGGTGTTGACTTCTGTGCTGGGGGTTCGGAGGAACTTGAAGTATTGCCTTGAAATATGCCGTGTTAAAGGGTGCACATATTGAACATTAATTTTGTAAGTTGCTAAGAAAACTTGAAGAATTTCCCTACGAAAGCATGTAATTTAATTATTGATAACTTAAATAGTTTTTCTTTTATAAAATATTGAATTTATCTATTTCTTTTTTAATAACTCTACACATATTCAATTTAATGTCTTTTAATTAACTGAAATTATTATTTTAGAAAGGAACCAGGTGAACTAATAAAAATAATAATTATTCAATTATTAATTAGTAATCTATTTAGCTATTTTCATATTCATTGTTTTATCATGGCTATGCAACTTATATCGAGGATAATTCAAAATGGATGAAAGTAGGGATGGACGGGATTGACATTTTTATATCGGGACGGGAACGAGACGGGAAATGAGTCAAAATATCAGGAACGAGAAATTATAAAAATGACGCTTTAAAATAATTCTAGATTAAAAGTATATATTGTTTTAAAACTATGATGGTAATTCTTATAAAAGCTTTGACATTATAAAATATACTAATACAAATAATATATCATAAAAACTTTAATATAGATAGGGATGTGAGAATTGCATTTTTTATTGAAACAAATAGCAAAATTTTGAACAGATATTGAATAATACAAATTGAATAATTAATTTTAGTACATATTTTTTATTAGTTAGTCTCTTTTGAAAATGATTTCTATATTTAACTATCTATTGGAAGAGTGCAAAAAAATTAAAATATAGATTTTACCTTTCTTAAATGTTCTCTATTTTAACACCTCTTAAAGGCTTAAATATTCTTTAGATCTAAAACCCCTTAAAGGTTATCTAGGTTTGAAACCCCTTAAACATTATTTAGTTATGAAACACATTAAATGTTCCCTAGGTTTGTTATTCTTTAAACATTCTCTATATTGGAACAGGGTGTCTACTGGGTCACCAAAGTCATGAAAAAGTTACTAATTGCAAAAAAGGTCACAAAAGTCCCTGAAAAGTTACGAATTTTCAATTCTTTAGTCATAAAGTCACAAAAATACTGTTGTTTGAATTTCCTGCACAATGTAACAACGCAAACGCGTCGATGTTAAGTCCCCTACTACCCATGATGCCATGCACTAGCCACCTGTTGCCCGATTGTTTTTACTATGATACCAAGGACAAAGCTAATGTTCGCCATCTAGTTAAAGTTTAATGTTGCGTGTGAGTGCATTATGCACTATATAATCTTTGACCGTTTACCTAATGCATTATGCATATATGTGCACTATATAATCTCAGACCGTTTACCGAAGGAATTATTTGGTCAAAAAAGGTCACCAAAAAGTCACCAATTTTTGTTTTTCCAACTCAGTAGACACCCTGTTGAAACACTTGAAACTACTCTCTGTTTAGAGCCCCTTCAATGCTCTCTCTAATTGACACCCCTTAAATGTTCTTTGTTTAACACCCCTATAATCTCTACTCTGTTTGGTTGCTAACAACAGACAGGCTGATGCTCATAAATAGTTGACCTTGGCAAGATACTTCCTCTCCTTCATTTCTATGCCCCACAAGATGGTAAAGTATAATATCTCTCTGTCCTTCTCTGAATCTTGCAAGCTCTCACTTGCTGAACCTAACAAATAACTGTTGATAGACAGAGCACATTGACTCACGAGCTTCCCAACTTGTTGGTCTCGCCACAGGCATTAAAACACCCCCTCCAAGTTTGCTACAGAACAAAGATGATGACTGTCTCCAATAGAGATTGAGCCAGTAGTACCTGCTTGAACAATTAGCAGGCTTTATTTCCCGCCCGAACCCAAACCCTTGCCGGGAAAGGGTCTTCCCTGCCCGACTCTCAGGAATGGATAAATTCCCGACTTTTTCTCGAAGGTTCGGAATCCCGTCCACCCTTAGATGAAAGTTGCTTCAACCAAAATTGAAAATTTTATCCATGTTTGTTTTAGTGACCCGGACTTTGCTGGTTTTGTAACAGTAATTTGTGAGCAGAAATGCCGTATAGAATACCATATTAACTGCTGGAAAGATTTTAAGGAATCGACACAGACTGTTGCAAAATTGAGAGATAAGGTAATATTTTTGGTACAATCATATTATATCTTACTATATTTCAATGTAAATATCCATACATTTTAATTCTATATTTAAAACTATGATTTTTTATATAAAATTTAACATTAAGTGGTAGTTTCCATACAGTTCTTAGAAGAGGACATTCTGGAACGAAAAAATCTTATGTGTTTATAAGAAGTGTCATTATAGTGGAATATAAGCGTTTGATTTTCTTCACATGTATTGCATTTGAAATAAGGTACAGGAAAGATGGATAGAAACATATAAAAGGGGACGAACAAAATATGGCTTTTACAATGTAAAGAATAACACAGTTCACACTTTACATTGCTGCCATTGGACAAAGAGGTAATGGTCGCCTCTTAAAGAAAATCTATCATTACCGCCCAGTCCCCCAACCAAAGTTTCATTTGGGGATGGACGGGAACTACTTTTTTATTTTGGGACGGGAAATGAGTCAAAATATCAGGACTCGAGAAGGAACGGGAAATTTTTAAATTACACTTTAGAATAATTTTAGATTAAAAATATATTGATTTCCAAATAAATATGGTAAGACTTTTAAAAGTTATAATATTATTAAAACTTGCTTCGGTGGCCACATTATGCAAGGCATCACTCACGTAATAGATTAGACTGCTGATGACGGGAAGGTTGTAGTTCGATCCTGGACGGGTGTACTAAGGGTGGTTTTCCTAAATGGTTTCCCACTCTATCCATGCAAATGTGGGTACACCTCTTCTAAATTAATCTTTCTCATTCCTAACACACTAGTAATTAGTAAATAGGTGTATAACTGGAATAGGTTATAATACGCGGTCCTAAAAACATTGCTGAAGGTAGTAAAAATATTAAAAATAACAAAATAGAGGTTTGCGAATAGCATTTTTATCAGATCAAAAACAAAAGTTTGAATTGATATCAAATAATACAAATCAAATAGCTAATTTTAATAAATTTTGTATGGAAATTATTTTTACTAGTTAATTTCTTTTGAAAATCTTGTTTTATATTTAATTGCTTGCAGACCACAAAAAATACAACAAAACATGTTTGTAACCTCTTCAATGTGCTCTAAGTATGACACTGCAAAATATTACCTAGGTTTGAAACCTCTTAAAAGTTACTTAGTTACTTAAATGTTCTCTCTAGGTTTGACACCCCTCAAAGGTGATTGTTTAGCACCCCTCATACTCTACTCCCTGTATCCTTTGTTTTGATTCCTAAAGCACTATGTTTGGTTTCCCGCCCAAAACTTTTTGGGAAAGGGTCATTCCCGCCCGACCAACGGGAATAGATAAATTCCTGACCTTTTCCCGAGGGTTCGGGATTCCATCCGCCCCTAGTTTCATTCTTTCGGAACTCATCAGGGAGGAGTGTGAAACGCGCAACGCAACCTCCTAAAAGATGAAACCAAAAAAACACAAAAGGGAGAAAATGGAAAATTGTAAAGAAAGGATATGACACAAAGGTAAAACATGGTAATTTGAACAGCTGTTGAATAAATCCATGAGCTGGGCCTAGATTTTGATAACATGTAAGCTTTCCTTTGGTTCGTCACATACAATGCTCACAAGTAAATCTAGATAATCTCTGTTCATGATCACCTAGTTGTAGAAATGTATATTTTATTTTTTATAAATTAAAATGCTCAGCCCTAGCTTAGGGAAGGGAGTGGTGAGGTTCAGCTCTTACTTTAATTTAAATACTTTGGGAATGATCTTCCACATTGTGATTTTAAACATAGTTTTCACATGCCTTCTCCATATTAATGTTGATTTAATTGTTTTTTTAAAATAATTATTAAGTATACTTTCTAAAATTACTATATTAGCACACAACTTACAATCCTTTGATGTGCAAAGATTAAAATAAAACTTTGACTTTGCTTTGAATTTGATTAGAAATTTACAAATTCTTACTGTTAGGAATATTTAAAGTTAAAACACACATTTATGTTCAATTTTTTTCATTTGGTGCTCTTATTACAAATTAATGTTCATGTGACAAAAATCTAAAATAATTAAATTACACATTATTATTAGAGACATGCAATAGCTGAGGTTATTTTTAGGGGAAAAGTTGTGTTATTTTTCTCATAAAGTATTTTATGCTAAAAGCAATGTTATTATTTATGTCAATACAAGTCAAATTATTATTTATTAAAAGAAAATTAGGACTTAAGTCCAGATAACGGTAGCATACTTCTGGACACACAAAAATGTACACACCAACATTAGGTTACTAACATGTTGTGTGCACACAGAGATGTTTAATTTTATTCCCTTACAGAAAATAAATGGCTCCATTAATCAAAGCAATACTATTGTATTCTTGATTTGTTCCAAAATGAGTGTTGTTTTTATCATCATATATTTCTCCAAGCCAAGTTGTAAAATAAACTTTTCTTAACATTGTTAACTACTATACTAACTCTCAAATGAAAACATTGCCATTGTGGCCAGATTATTTTCCTTAAGGTTCATTATTTTGTCGGTTAGAACATTGTTGTAGGTCACAAGAACTCTCTTGAGTTAACTTTTGCACATGGTAACCAAATTGCTTCCTCACATGTCTTTTGTCAATTCATATGACAAATACTATTCCTTGGCTGTATTCAACTGAGTAATTATCTGTTCGTGGCATTTGGTACTTCCAGGAATTTCACACTCTCATCTATGTTTTTCTGATTTGAGGTGTTTCACGCAGGAATACTCTCGGTTTCATGATACAGTAACTTTATAGAACTCTCACAGAACTGTCTATATTTTTTGTTCATATTGTGTATTTAACTATTTATTAACATATGCGGAGAAAAATTAAATATAAATACGCATCAAAACATCTCACACTTAATCATGTCAAACTCAATATCTCACTATCATTACCTTCGACTTTTACAAATAGCAATATCGAAATAATCAATTGTCAATTTATGTTTACACCAAACATGGCCGCCTGGCATGGTCCTTATATATTAATGTCCTTTATTAAACCTAGAATGAAGTCTTTTAAAGGCTGTAAACAAATAATCTACTGAAATTGAAATTACGAATTTCATATGTCTCTAGTTATGATAGTTACCTAATTTATCAGTTTAAGGCAAACATGTTAATCATAGCTGCAATATAACATTTGGTAAATTATATCTAATACCTAAAGTTATGGATGCAATATCATATTTTTCCCCATTATTAAACTTTTTTTTTTTAATATCTAAACATTCATTCATACTTAATATCCTTCAATTTATATTTGTTTTGAAAAAGTGAACCTCACACACTTCTATTATAAACCAACTTAATTCTCTAACACATCTCTAACAAACAACACCTAATTCCCTGATTTTTAAACTCATCATTTAAAGCAAGTCCTAATTTCACCAATGATAATTTATTTTAGTAGTGCTGGTTGATTTAGTTCCTTGGAATATACCTTCCTCAGCCTGTGTCCTTAAACTAGTGAGTTGTGGATAGTTAGAACCAAGAGCAAGGCATTAAAAAACATTCAAATATTTTATATATACTCACTTACTCCATGTCATTAGAAACTCAGAAGTTCATTGCTGCACTCACAAAAGTATGCCACCTATCTCTATCTTGAGCTAGTTTTATCCAGTCCATTTTAATGTTATCCTCTAATCTGCGTATAGGTCTTTCCAATGCTCTCTTCCCATTGGCTTTGCCATTCGGGACCTTGAACAAGGCACGGTATGTCCTGCCCACCGTAATCTACATGACTTGATAATTCTAGCAATGTCTTGTGATCAGAACAGGGTATGTAACTCATCATTATATAACCTCATCCACTCCCCAGTAGCCTTATCCCTCTATGGACCAAATAACTTTCTAAGCCCTTTATTTTCAAACTCTCTAAATTTGTTTTCGTCATATAAATAAAGAAACTCCGTTTCACACCCATAGAAAATAACCAAAAAAATTATTGTTTTGTGTATTCTGGGTTTTTTCATTCCTTGAAAGCAGACGAGCTGTATTGTAGTAATTATTTTTTGTACTTAAAAGTAATGCAAAATGTAGCTTCAGATAACATTTTTATTTTTTCAGTTTTTTGATGTTTTAAAATGTGCAGGATATCCTCGGCCAGCCATGTCTTACAACAGACTGCGTGTCAAAAGACAAACAACGCTCAATGCTCATCAGAATAGAAATAGTAGGGGAGGATGGACAGATTAAAACATTTCTTGACATAGAAAAGAAGACTGCGGACACTGTGAGAGAAAGCAAAAAAATCAAGTGAGAATATTTTTATATATTTATACTTTAAATTATCTTTCTAATTTTATTTTTCTATGATTTAACTTTTACCTAACTCTCTGGGGTGAATGCGGAACAAATTTAACATTTATTGATTTGTGAATAATTATGCGCAGTAGATTAACTGAGATATTTGGTGAGTTCTCTTAAAATTAGTTTCATCCAGACATTGAAAATAAGTTTTTATTCATTATACTACAGTAAAACCCTGATAGTCTGAAACTGTGGATAATTCAAACACATTTTCTGAAACATGGAGGAAAACTAAGTCAAATGATGTACCTATAATTTAATGATGATAAACTCAGTTAAAAGAGAATTATAAGAAACAATGATAATTAATATGGCTTGTATCCATAATGACACAAAAACATTTTTAAATACATTACTAACAATTTTTGGTTAGTTGAATTATTAATAAACATATTTTTTTATATAATAATTAAAAACCTACCTATAGTGTGGCAACTATTTTAAAAAGTGGGTGAAGGAAGTACAATTTAAATAAGGGTTTTAACACCTCTTTGATATAAATCCAAAATGCTAAACAGTGAGCAATAATTATCAATAATTTATAATTCTTTCATAACTAGCACAAAGTAATGTTAATGCTAAGATTTTTTTTTTCATGAAGAGTTGCTAGCAATCATTATTTATACCAAACAATATTGATAAATAACTTTTTAAAAAACATTCTAAACTAATTTTAAAATAAGGAGCATTATTAAGATAACAGAATAAGAGCTTCATATTAAAGTATCAAACTTTTTATTGTAATAAAACTTAGCTAGATGGTTTAAATACATGATACTGTCTAACTAAGTTTAAGATGGTATTAAATACACAATCTGACACCTAAGCTTAGTTGATAGCATGTATGTCTCTTTAGCTAAAGGTACCGGGTTCAATTCCTGGTACAGCCAAAGAATTTATCATTGGTGTAATATGGGCCTACATTTTCACAATGATGAATCAGTGGCTGGGGACTGGATGTTGTGTCTGTCCTAGTCGTAAGTTGGATTACAAGGCATGTGAAGCTACGACAAGCCTAGCAAGCCGGTAGTGATAAATATATGGCTTGAATAAAATACTGACCCAGACCATAAGCTGGAAACAGTAATGGATGTAAAGTATTAAATACACAATACTATTTAACTAAGTTTTATTACAATAACATTTTTAATACTTTAGTTTAAAGTCTTATTCTCTAATCTTAATAACACTCCTTAATTTAAAAATTATTTAGAATGTTTTCTAAAATGTTATTTATTACTATTGTTTGGTTAAGTATATTATTTAAAGTATAAATAATAATAATATCTTAATAGTGATAAATGATAAAATAAATATTTTGAAGTCGTTAATTTTAGTTACTCCACCCCTTAAATTTATCTGCTGATTGTTTGACACTTTCTCTTGTCTATGGCACACCAAGTGTTGACCTTTAAATCTACCCTTTAGCAATATATCCTGGTCTCTGTCTCACATGCAAGGGCCAAGTATGAGTCACCACAGATTGATTGTCCTTTCAAACATTTATGCTTAGTATTTAAATGTTTTATTTATTCAACACAATGTGTTTTTCTGTAATTAAAAATAATTACATTGCTGTAGAAAGATAAAACTACACTATCCTACATATTATGTGCTAACCTGAAAGGAAGCTCAGTCTTTCCTTGACTGTCTCCATATGAGCCTATCTTATAAGCTGCTACATAGTGGAACAATGCAGGCTAAGTTGGATATATTTCAGGGTAAGATAAGATTAGAGCACTTAGCATAAATAATAACTATTATCATGCCCAAAATATTGTGTTTCAAACCACTTCTGAAAAAAACAACAAAAAAACATACACATGAATACCCATACAATTACGAAGCTTCGCCAATCAAAATCTTATAACTAAAATGCTAACTTTATGGTCATTTAATTCTACTCTAAGCTGTTGCATACATTACAAATTAATATTTAAATGGGAGGAAATACCCCAGAGCCAATTCACTTGTAAGTTGTGATAATAACTTAATTTATCATTTTAAAACACAATATTACAAACAAACAAAATATTCGAACCTCGATTTGGTTCTAAGAATATTTCATATATTCGATTCGAGTGCACTTCAAATTGAAAAAGTAGACTTTGCACTTTCTTATATTATGTGATTTATAAAAAGATCACAATTTAATAGGAAATGTAAAACCTCCATGCCATCTTGTAGAACTTAGATTTTATTCATTCTTTGTTGAGTGAAAGTGAACAAAATATGACTGACCTCTTGAATGCCCTAAAGTTTAAAGTGGTTTTTGTTCACTCTTTTTTTGTGTTTTGTTTCAGGAAAAAGAAACATGAGAAACACGCCGAGAATATAGCAGAGAAGGTGAGAAATTACCAGATTAAAGATTTATTTAGAATGTTTTCCAAAATGTTAGTTATCTTGAAGCCTAGTACTCACTAGGAAACATTGTTTGCCAACATGTGGCCTTGGTTTCAAAAACTGTTGGCCAACTGTTCCCTTACTCTTCATTTACATGTTGCCTTTGTGTTTCCCATGATCCATTACAAATGGGTTACAAGAAACAATGTTGGGCCAACATTTCCGACTACAAGCAACGTGGGCCGGTCTGACTAGCATGGGTTTGCTTACTTCATCATAGGTTAAAAGATGGAGCTATATTGTGCTCGGGACCACATTATAGGTCCACTAAGAATTCTTGAATACCGCCCAGAGTACATCAGTTACTGATATCTCCTTTTGTCATGTCTTGGTCAGCCGAAACAACTCTGGAACTGATTGAAATATGTCATACAAATACATTGTTGTGGTATGTGACAGTTGAAGACTGTAAAAATCACGTAAAATACAGGATGTTTTAAATAAAATAAGTGGGCACTTTTTAGTTAGTGTAAATGAACAAAAACCCACCACCGTTTTCTTCTTTTCTGTCTTTTTGAACAGCTCATAATAACATATAAAGCACAAGCTATAGCATCATTTTCCTTAAGAGACATCTTTCTCTCAACTGAACTCTGTATGGGAAACAAATACAGTAAACTCTCAATTCTACGACCCCGGGAATAGCATCCCTCTCGAGGTAACAACCTTTTTTTGAAGGACCTTGAAAAATGTAGAAAAAAAGATAAAAATTGTTAAAAAATCGGCCGTAAAATGTGTTTGTTGCACTTATTTAGGTCGCTGCGTTCCGATTATCTTTGTGAGCGCTGTATTACTAGTAACTGGGGTGGGTCATATATAAAATAGACGCCACCCCACCAGTGCCAGCCAATAAACACTTGACTGTCCACCCCCTCCCACAGGCAAGACAATGTTTCCCTGCGCGTGACTGCCGCTACATCACGCGCCAGGCTTGTTTTTGCCACTGTTTTGATTCCCGAGTTGGTTATATGTTTGGTTTTATTTTGTAAACGATTTTTGATGGCCCACGCTATTTTTTTTATTTTATACGAACTTATAATTTCTGCTAAATAATTGGAAAGAGGACCTTCTTGATGCTCATGAAGAAGTACATGATCATCCATGAAGTGGATGAAAAGAAGATTACAAAGACTGAGATTGCGCGGCGGTATGGCATGTCGAAGTCAACACTTTTCACGATTCTCAAAATTAGAGAAGAAATTGTGAATGTAGTGCAGAAGGAAGGCCACAATGTAAAGGCCAAAAATTTTAAGGGTGCGACGCACGCGAATCTGGAGCAAGCCATGTTGGAGTGGTTCAGCCAGATAGAGCACCTATAAACGGACCGATGATGTAGCCTTAAGATGTATATAACACTGACAAACTGAGGATGTTCTACAACCTCATGCCAGATCACACTCTTGCTGTGAAAGGGGATAAGTGCAAGGAGCGCCTCAACATCTTTCTGTGCTGTAACATGGACGGCAGCGATAAGATGGGTGTTTCTGCCAAAGAACACCACCAGAATGCTTCAGCCCCTGGACCGGGAAATAATCCAGCAAGTGAAGGTGGAATTTCGCAATTTGCTTGTGCGGAGCATGGTGTGGAATCTCGACATGGGCAAGGAAGTCTAAAAGCGGGACGTGTTCAGGGCCATGGAAGGAATTGTCGCCAGTTGGAGGGCTGTGAGATCAGCAGTAATCACCAACTGCTTCTGACACGCCCACTTTCTCCTACCAGTCAACGAAGAAGCTGCCATCTGTGTGCTTCCCGCCGCTGCCAATGCCAAAGACCCAGATCACCCACCGTCAGTGGACACCTATTCCCAGCCAGGACCCCTCCACGGAACCGCAGCCTGGCCCATCAACAGCACCTTCGTGTGCCCCCCTGACTTTCCCTCGGCCATGCGACGAGGAAACGTGGCAGAGATTAGCCCCAGACTGCACATATGAGGAGTATAGCAGCAGACGATGACATCACAGTTTGGGGCACCCTCGATGATGCCAATATAATCAGAAAGCAGCAGGAGTCCAGCGATGAAGAGGGGGAGGGAGAAATGGAAGAAGGGCCTGAAGACATTCCCATGATGAAAGATGTTTTGAAAGCTGGGGACGTTTACTCAAGAGCACTTAACCGCCAGGGTGCTAGCAAAGAGCTGTGGTTCCAGTTCTATAATGTGAGAGACTTCGTCGAGAAAACTGGCTCTAAGAAGAAGCAGGCCTTTATAATAGACTTCTTCAAGAAATAGGTAGGTTTTTTTTACGTGTTGTCTAAAAAATGCAATTTTTGCGTATGAGGTTCAAAAAATAGGTAAGTTTTTTTACGTGTTGTCTAAAAAATGCAATTTTTGCGGATGAGGTTCAAGGGTGGAACAAAATTGATGAAAATTCCAATAACGACCCCTTCGAAATAACGGCCCTTTTCCAGCGAACAGTGAAAGGTCGTAGAAATGAGAGTTGACTGTATTTCATCACTGTAGCCTGGACGCAACACAATGATTCCTTACGGTTTGCCAACAATCTGTTTCCCATGCTGAGAAACAGTTGGGCAACAATGTTTCTGGGTGCTTGATAAACTTAAAGGTAGCTTATTTTGACTACTTTTTAGAACTACGGATTTTAGAGTGGCTTTTGGTCCAAATTGCTTAGGATTGGCTGTGTATACTGTCGGCTTACATGGGTTTGCTGAAACTGATATAATAATTTGAATAATTTCTTTTTAATCAGCCAAACAAAGATTAATTGCTAAGCAATAAAAAATTACTTTTGAAAATGTCAAAGCTTGAGGGTTTTTCAAGTTTAACACAAAAAGCCCTCATTGGTGGTCGCATGCTCTAAATCATTACACTATTTTAATGTTAAACTGGATTGCCAGTGACAGGGAGATTGAGGTTTGAATCTTGTGTAATGAGGATGTTTTTTCCTAAATGGCTTCCCCCCCTCTCCCTCCAAGCAAATATGGGTACACTTCTTCCAAAACTATGTTATCTTTATCTTTATAATATTAGCATGATTAAAATATACATAAAACCCAAGCTGGTACTCAACTGAGACGTAATTAAAAAAGTTCAAATAAATGAGTTTTTTGCGCTCTAAGAATTTTTGAAGCTTAGGAACACTCTTCAGGGTAAGTAAAATATAAATCTGGTCTTCCTCATAGTATCAAAGTAACTGCCTCTGGAGCAAATATAACTGTAGATAATAATAAATATATTGTTTCTTTATTGCGTTTTGACTCCAAGTTGAACTTTTCTAATCTTCACACACCTCTTACAAATCTTAATCAAGTAATTTGGCACTTTTAAATTTTCATTAGATAAAAACCAAATTCATTATTCTGTTTCCCTTTCATTTTTAATAAAATTAACAGTCAGGTTTTTAAATCCACTTTTACAAATCCTTCAAAGGTTTAAATATTGGTGTAAAACTATATTGTTGCACAGTAAGATTTTTATGTGGACATTCAAGAGCATTTCAATTTCTTAAAATATTTTGGAAAAAAAATCATTTTTCTAGGAAATATTAACATTCTGCTCGTAAGACTAATGGCTGAATATATAATAAATGGTGAATTGTATCTTAAAAATTATAGGTTTAAGGACATTTTAAATATTATATTTGAGTTCAGCACGTCAATCTTAGTGGAAATTTATGTATAATATCTTAGATACAAAATTGCTGTTGACTAGTGTAATATTAATATTCCATTGTTATTATATTAATATTATTATTACTATTAGATTAATATTATAAATATGTCATTCTGTACATCTCCTACGAGTACCTGGCTATACTAAATTTCAGCCTCATAATTTAAATACTTTGCCTTAACAATAGTATGAAAAATCCATAAAATAGCAAGATTGACCCCTTATAATTCGTGAACTGTAATGATTTGAAATCATTGAATCACTAATTATAGCTTATAATTATGCACTTGTTAAAACTGTGCAATAACATTTTAGTGGTCGAATGACCTTAACAGAATAGACTATAATTGGTTCTCCGAGATGTATTCACTCGGCTGTCAATTTCATTATCTATCCTTCCATTTTCACAGAACATTCTCAACTACACAAAATCGTTCACGTTTTCTAACAATGTTCCATTCAGTTCTATTCTTAATTAATTTCAATGCAGAGTTCACCTTGTTGGAATGTTTGTTTGCTGCATTCTTAACATAGCTAGGAGCCTCATTGTCTGGAATTTTTTCCCTAGAACTGATCTCTGCAGCCTGCACACAAAAGTGATCTTCCATGTGTCAGTTGTTTTTTCTCTATTGTTTGATCTGTGTGTGTGTGGTTTGATCAGAGTAAGTCCTATGATTGCTTGAATAATGAGGCAGAAGGTGAACTAAGAGAGAGGGAAGGGAACGCCACGAGTGTGGGGGTTCCTAAACCTCATTTAGTCTGAGTAAATCTTTGAATTGGAACAAATGTTTCTTATGTGTTCAGTGTCTAAGCGACATTGTCAAGTGTGTGGCGCTTAAGGAGCAGTTCCTTGGTAAATTTAAGGTAGACCACAGAGCACACGTGTATATCATGTGGTCAGTGGTCACGCGAAAGTGTTAAGAGAATGCGTTGAACAGCAATTGGTGCACATCTTTGAACTAGACCACACGTATTGTGAGTGGCATGAATGTTTATTCTTTACATTGTTTCAAAATGTTACAAGTGTTAGAAGTAATCTTTTATGAACACAGAATTATGTGAGGTATTTATCATAATTAATATGTGCAGGTCGAAACAATAGTATACTCATGTGCACCCTGCCCGCGGGCTTATTCTTTCACTAGAACAACCTAAGCCCCTAAATATCTATCTCGGGCAGTCAGTGTTTAAAAGTACAAAAGGNCTTAACATTTACCACTGAGACTTTTTATTTGGTAATTATGAGAAGCTATATACATCACCCTCTTTTCACTCTTTCTAGAATTCACATTACTAAAGAATTGAAGAATATGCAATGAAAGGAATAAAGACAAAATGACTTTTACACCATAAGAAGGAACACACTTCACACTGCTGCTATGAGACAAAAAGATAATGGATGCCTCTTGAGTAAAACTGATTGTTATCGCTCATTCCCTTGACCTAGGTTTTATTCTATCACATGCTATCAGAACCCATCATGTAAGCAGATAATAGTTTTGGTGGTCCTACAAACTTCAATTGAGATGTATCTATTATAAATTAATACTGAGCACAAACAACATATGGTAGCTTAGTGTGTAAAAATATTGGAGTATGCTGGCTAAGATCTTGATTCGCTGTGTCTAGGTGTTTCTAGGACTAAGTTCTGTAACTGTTACAGCCAAAACACCGTACAGCTCAAGCATCCAAAGAACGGCCCAAGGAAAAGGAGAGTGATAAAAAGACTAAAACAGAACCAGCCCTTGATCAGGAACATGACCCGGACGAGATCGAGTAAGTTCATTTGTTTTAAAACTAATTGGGGTTATCTCAAAGGTATGATTGAGGGAGGGATGGGATTATCTCACTAATATGATTAAAATGTGCAATACGTTTTATACATTATTAAATTATTCATTAATATTGTTGAGATGTATGTATGTAAAATAAGAATTGCTTATGTGATATGTCTTAAAAATCACTTGGTAAAGAAAGAATAAGCTACTTTTTCTTTCAAACGTCTGATGTCTGATGTCATAAGTAATGAAATACCGGCTTTGGTGGCTGCTAGGGGTCTGCGAGCTTGGGTTTTTCCATTCGAGTCGAGTATTTCTAAAAGCTCCCGAGTTCAAGTAGAGTTCGAGTATATTCATAATTTTAAAATGTTAAGAGTATATATTTGTTTATTTTAAATGTAAATATCACATCTTTAAAATTTGGGATTTAAAAAATATGCTAAAACACATGTTCTTAAAATATAAATGACACTCATTTTCATAAATATAAATACTTTTGAAAAAAAAGTTAAGAAATGTAAATATAGGTTTTTAAATTCGAACTAAAGGTTAAAAAAATGCACAATTTAAAATAAGAACAGCACTCAGATAGAAAATATAAGGCCTAATAGAAAAATTAATTAAAATAGTTTCAACACTCATGTCTTTAAGGACATTAAAATTACACAAACAAATCATTATAAAAAAAATAATAAAATTAATAATAGCATGATGGGTTGGAATGTATAATAATACAGTGTAGAAACACTGTACAGTGATGTAAATTAAGTGATAGTGAAGGAAGCCAACCTGAAAGGATAGTTAGGTTAGTCCTAGATAGGAACAAACACACTTCTTTCTTCATGTTTTCTTAAACTTCTACACATTCCACTTATTCAAAACTTCCACAGTTGCACATTGTTTTGAATTTTCGGAAATATTACTTTTTCATCAATGTCTTTTCATATGAAAAATAAATATTTCTGAAAATTCAAAACAATGTGCAACTGTGGAAGTTTAAAGAAGTGGGAAGTGTAAAAGTGTAAGAAGAAATACAGAAGTGTGTTTGTTAAATCTAAGCCTAACCTAACCATCCTTTCAGGTTGACTTCCTTCTAGTGATGGGCACAATCGAGTAATTCTAAGAATCGAGTAATTACTCGATTCTCTTTAAAAAGAATCGAGTAATCGAGTAAAATTACTCGAGTAATTTTTAGCAAATCATCTACTCGAATCGTCCTGTGGCAATCTGTTGGACAATATTACTCGGAAGTCTTGCAATGGAATTCGATACTAATAACAAGTCCATAATCTCTTCCTGTAGTAGGCACTCGACACTGACCTCCACACCATTTTTTTCATGTTTCACTTTACATCTACAGCCAATATGAAAGTATGCGTTTTAAGAAATGTCTCACAAATAAAAATTGTTTTGTGCTCTTTTTAATAAAATAAACTTTTCTTTAAACGTTCATGTTAAAGAAATTTATAGTAATTGTACCTTTTTAAAAGTGAAAACAATTT
>CABFWB010002427.1:93645-109368 GCA_902151455.1 Timema bartmani
GAAACTGTTGATGAAAAATGAGCTCTAAGGGAATATACCTTTTAAATGGAAATAGCGTGGTAAACAGTCTAGCCAATAAGGTCGATTCTTACTTATCTGGTAAGAAAAGAGAAAATAAAAAAATAACACGGTCCGAGTAAAGTTACTAGAGTAATCCCGGAAGAATCGAGTACTCCCGATTACACAACACAATCGAATTACTCGATTATTTTTACTCGATTGTGCCCATCACTACTTCCTTCACTATCACTTTACATTATTGTAGAGTGTTTCTATACTGTCTTGATAAAAAGTTATGAAAATCGATGTTTTAATAAGCTAATATTTCCCCAAAATATGCTTTTGTAACTTTATTTACCTTATAATAAAACGTAAGAAACATAAACAGTTAGAAATTTGAAGTGTGTCTGTCATATCTCATTTATTATTCCTTAGTGTAACTGTGCATGATTACGTCTTCTGTTTCATTGCCATTCCTCTGCGCAGTTGCACATGCACATTGTATGGGCTCTCGCTAGACATTATTTTATTGAGAAATTTACTTCAATTCAATTATTAATGGTAATAAAAGTTAATTCTCATACTTTAAAATTAAAAATATTATGACTAAAATAATTTAGCTTGCAAACAATATGAAATAGTAAATGCTTTTTTAATTCAAATGTGGTAAGTTTGGTAAAATATGTATTGCCATATGTAAGATCAACATTGATTTGAGACAGGTTAACCAACATAATTCTATAACTAAATAGTAACTAAACTAGTGCTAGTTTTGTAGCTAAACCTATTAATTAATACTAGTTTTAAATATCTTAAGTTTGAAAACATTCATTAGAATAATACATTCTTGATATTAAATTTCTAATTTAACATAAACTATTATTTTAGAAAAGGACCAGGTAAAAATAGTAAAAAGAATCATTCAATTATTTAGTAATTTATTTAGCTATTTTTATTTTCATTGCTTTGTCATGGCAATACAAGTAAACAACTTCAATCAAGGATAATTCAAAATGGACAACAATATTGAATAAATTTACCCGTTGAAAGTAGTTTTAAAGCTCTATTACATTATTAATGTTAAAATTGATATTGATTTTTAACAATTTGTTAAGTAACCGAATGATTTATAAGTGAAAATGCCGATATTATCTCAGCCTATGCCTATGCTTATTATTGCATTTTAAAAATATATTATCAAGTTTAAGCTCGAAAATGACTAGCCTATAAAACTTTCGATCTCGATCTCGAGCTTAAAGCACGAGTTCGTCTCGGAGCTCGAAATCCGAGTACTCGTAGAGTCCTAGTGGCCGCACAGTCTAAGGCATCACTCTGGTGTTAGACTAGACTGCTGGTGACAGGGAGATCAGGGTTTGAATCCCAGTCAGGTGTACAGTATTGTGAAGGGTTTTCCACTCTCCCTTCACACAAGTGTAGGAACACTTACTCTAAAATCAACCTTTTTTATCCCTAGCTTAATAGCTTAATTAGTACATATATTTATAAATTGAACAGGTAGTAAGATAGTAAGACGCAATGTTAAAAGATAGTAGAAAAAATCATCTGATTTAAAGTAGGAGAGATATTTGAGTGATGCTAAAGAATAAATGATTGAAATTACACTCCATTAGACACACAAACACATTTTTAATGCCAGCATCATTCGGGTAATTGTGCCAGCTATGCCTTCTGCTCCAAACCACAATAAAGCCTAGTTATATCTTAAATCCAAATAATAAAAACAAATTAAAATGGTGTGGGGGCTTATTAAATAAAGTTTATCCCAATAGACATAGTTTTATAAAGCTATTCTTTGATGCAGTTTACTTTCATCCAACTTGAATTGAGTTAAAAGTGGGCTTGACTAATAATATTAATAACAATATATTTTACAGATTAGATTTAAATTCTCTTTTGGAACGTTTGGAGGAACAAAGGTCTGCCAACTTTTATGTGGATCCTGAAAGACATGTAAGTAGTTGTTTTTATTTAGCTAAACATTTAAATATATTAAATATTATAAGAGGTGTCACAATCCTGATTCTTGAGTCTTATACTTAAGATTGATTGTTTGATTCTCAATTCCAACTATGATCTCCTAAGAGCTACATTTTTAATCTTATTTCATGCATCCAACCTCACATTGAAAATTTGTTATGTATTTATTGTATGTTAATGAAAAAAAACCACAAACAATTATAATAAGTAAATTATTTATTTGTTTCTAAGACCCTTTCCCCACCCCCCACCCCCCGCCCCCCGTTTAAACGTCTCTAAAAATGATGTGCTTTTTAGAACACAATTCTTTTTCGATTTCTCATACACTTTGCACCCATTTTGTTTTTATGCAAAAGCTGCACCGCCAAGTTTGACAATTATTGCATTCTCCAATTCCATCGTAGAATAAAGTGGGGTTGGTCTTTTCACGTCCTTTCCAAATGTGAAGCCACATTTCACTATATTGGAGATCATTCAATGACAACTAGGAAGTTTTGGTTGTATCTTTGAAACAAGTTTATGTAAGAAGTTGAGTTACTGAGTTTAATTCAAAATGTTGTACTACAAAGCCACATTGAAACGGGGAGTTATTCTACATGGAGAAGATAATGAGAAAAGAGCTGCGGGTCAACATTTTGACACAAGTGAAGTAAACGTTTGTCCTTAGACATGATCGCAATTCCATATTTTCATGCAAAGCAACAACCAACTGCTTTACAGGGCTTAAGAAAGGAAGGTTTCCATAAGTCGATGAAGCTGTGATACTTTTTATATTATAATGGAAACATGTGGAAACACTTAATAAACCATGCAATCGAAAGTTGGAGAAATTACCAAGTCACTCGGAATAGAGGAAATAATTTTTAAGGCATTTGCTGCTTGTGTGACAGACTCATGCATAGTAGCAGGTTTTCGTTTAGCTGGCCAACAAATATCTCTCAAAAACTAACTGCAGACTTTCAATAACAGAAGCTGATTGACTTTCAGAAAAATTTGATCAAGTTAAGGAAGAAAGAAACAGCTATGAGTTTAGTACAGTTGGAAATGCTGATAAAACCCCGGTCTTCTTCAATATGGCACGAAATTACACCATCACCGCTAAAGTTGCTAAAGAATTTAAATTTATAAGGATATGCAACATAAAGCCTTGTATCACTATGATGCTGTGCATCACTGCTGATGGTCAAAAACTGTCACCACATTTAATTTTAAATTCGAAAAATCATACCGAAGAGTGAAATTTTCCTCAAAGGTGTTATTGTGAATATACAAAAAAATGGATGGATGTCGGCAAAGCTTATTGAAGACTGACTAGAAGTTGTGTAGAGGTCTTCATAAGCCACCTAGCATGCTAGTACTTGATGAATTTTGTGTACATTTGTCTGAACAGGTCAAAAATAAAATAATACAAAAACGCGGTGACTTGGTTTTGATTCCTAACTGCAAAATGCAGCCACTCGGATGTTTCAGTCAACAAACCACTTAAAGATTACTTAAGAAAGGAATAATCCCTGGCTGTTTGTTCACTAACAACCTTCCATTGACATCTTTCAGAAAAATGAAGAAAGTGATATCAAAATTAGCATATGGGTATCAACAGATTGGAAGCTAATTGAAGGTATAATATTGCAGCATTTGTTTAGAAAATGTTCCCTCACCAAGATAAAGATGGTTCAAAAGAATCAGATTCTGATTGTGAAATAGACTCTGATATTAATATAGATGCAGATATCAATGGCTTAGAATAATCACAAGAAAGTGATAAATAAGGTAGGTACTATTGTTGTTTGTTAATTTAATCATTAATACTTTTTTCCTTAGATATAAGGTATTCTAGCGTTTGATTTTATTTTCACTTTGAATCAAAGCTTTTTTCTATTGGTGGTTCTGAACATTTAAGGTGTGTCATACAGTCGATGGTGTCTTAGAATCGAAGAAATACAGTAGTAAGAAAAACCTGGCAGTACTTTTACTTATTGATATTTGAGAACTAAGACTCGAATGTATCTAAAAATCATGATATTAAAATATATTCTCAATTTTTTTCATGGTATTGAAGAACCTAATCTTATAAATTGTTGTATTTTATTGAACTAAAAATGATGAGCTATTTCAATCATTTTATTTAAATTTATGGAGTGTTGATTTTAAAATATAAATTGTATTTATTTATATTTCTCTATGATATCTTAATTGAAATAGGACTGATTTATTTTCGATGGCCTCATTTATTTATAGCTTTTTTTTCCTTGTTCTTTCCCTTCTAAAAATAAATATATGCTTATATTGCAGAGCATGCAAACAAAATGTCAAGCTTGTCTAGTCTTGCTCACCGATGAGGAGGTCGGAGCTCAAATCCTGAATGAGTGTACTGAAGGTGTTCTTTCCTAAATGGTTTCCCTCTTCCTACATGGAAATACAAATACATTTACCTTGTGAGTGTAATCATTTGGCGAAAGGCTAAAATCTACAGGATGTTTCACTCGGTCTCGGCCCCTGAGTGATTCTCTTACACCAATTACGTCTATTAGTTTGAACATTATAAGGGAAACTCAAGGGCTGACCAGTTAGCAAAACACCTGTAGATTAAAATCTAGATGGAAAAAAAGAATAAAATTATCACAAAGAGTATTAAAATTACCATTTGTTGTGGATCACATTTGGAAGACTGTACAGGAAAGGTGGATATAAAACATAAAAGGGGACGAAAACAACATGGCTTTTACAGTGAAAAGAAGAACAGTTAACATTTTACATTGCTACCACTGAACAAAGTGGTAATGACGTCCCCTTGAAGAAAATCAATCGACACAAACTTCCTAAAAGAAGAAACCAAAAAATACTAGATGGAGAAAAAGGAAATGGTAAAGAATGATTGATAAAACACATGGGTAGAAACATGTAAAATGAACAAATGATATAAAGGACAGACACAGGAAATAGACATTAGATGCGAATATATAATATATTTCTAATATATTCATAAAGAGATATCAAGGACAGATGCAGGAAATAATCATAGGATGCAAATATATTTCTCTAATACATCCTTAAAGATATATAAAAAAAACCAAACTGTAGTAAAAGGTGGTGCTAAAAAGAACTTATAAGTAAGCCAAAGGCAGCCCATTTATTCATTTTTGTTGTTTTAATAATTTTAACTCTAAGATGCGAATATACTGGTAAGTGCTCAAAAATTGGCAGCGATGGAAATGTACCATTTGTGTAATTAAGGCTTCACCTGTGAATCAAGTTGTTGTGTCTGTTTTAAATCACAGTGCTGATATAAGCAATTGTTTCAAAAAGTGTTTATTAAATACCTGTAAATAAATTCTCTGTTTCAACAGTTTAACCCTCAGCTGGCATATTTTGGTGTACAAGAAATTAAGGACATGACATCATTCCTGCCACTATCTGAATCTGAAAAAGAGGGATCAGGAGAAAAAGAGTTCATTTACTCGTAAGTAATCAGTATTACATCGGTACAGGCCAGAAAACAATAAAAAGCTTTCCAAAGTAATATTTTATCTTCTATTTGCTGTCTTTTGTTTTCCTGCTGCTCTTTCACATCTCCCTTAACTCTTCATCCTCTTACTATCACCCTGCTTTAGATTTGATAATGTTGTGTATTTATTATTTAATCTTCATTTGGGCAGCATGCTTATGCCGGGCTCATGATCAACTCCATGTTAATGTAATGTAATGTAATTTAATTTAATGATTCTCCTCATGTTTTTAAATCGAAGCTATCACTATGCACTTAACTTACATCTAAAGAGTCATCCATGGGAAAACTTTCATGCTGTGTGGACATTAAGTGACAGGTACCATGTGCTCTAGCTTGCCATTCATGTTGCAAGCAACGTAAACATGGCTATTATTACTTCACTTGTTTGTTTATAGTATGCAGACGAGTTCTTTGGTAAAGTTTGTCCGCCTTGCTCTCTCCAAAACATCTTAGTTTCTTGTTACACTTACACTTTATTTTGTATATTCAGTAAGTTTCGATTCCAAGTACTTTTAACCTAATCAGCCCTAAATACTTGAGTTTCATTTTAGTGAACAATTTTTTTTTCAAACATTCTAAATTCATTGTCTGTGTTTTGCTCGAGTTGTTAACACTTTGCATGCTAACGTCGTAATATTAAGACGTTTGGAGATTTGGGTTTTCTGCAGGCGGCGTAATATTACTACGGCTACTTTTCCATGCTTCTTAATGGTGTCCGTCGTAATATTACTACAGTAGGTTATTAGGGATGGTTTATTTAATTATTTTAGTGTATACTTCTGCCAATAGATCACACTGCTTTTTAAAAATACAATATTTTTGCTCTATAATCTTAGGTCTGTTGTCAGTCAAGTTTATATTCTATTGTTCAGAGGTTTGTTTTGTTTACTTCGTGAGTGAAATTGTGTTTGCAGCATTATATTTTTAAACTGTATTGAATCTTTATCTTATTATTAAATTGACTAGATTATGGAGCTTTTAACTTTTGAAAAAATACGAGATTATTTAAATGAATATAATGAAAGTTTTGATGATTCGGAATTGGATCCCAATTTTGATTTTAACTTTTGAAAAAATACGAGATTATTTAAATGAATATAATGAAATTTTTGATGATTCGGAATTGGATCCCAATTTTGCATCGGAAAATGAATCATGTTTGTTCAAGAGTAAATTTTATTTGGTTTTATTTTGTCACAGCTTATATAACAAATTATTATTGTTATGTTTTGTTTGTTTCATTTATATTATCCATGTTTATGGATATAATATAAGGTAGAAATTTTGTAAACAAACTAGGCCTATTAGTTTGGTTATTTTTCTAAATGTCAAAGTAAACAAAACATTTTGTTTGTGAAAAGCTTAATAAAAACAAAGTGTCTTTGAATAAATCTAGTGAATTTTTATAAGAATATAAGTAATTTGAGTAATACATCATGTTAAAGAAGAAATGCCAGAGAAAAATTTCATGTAAGTACCAATTTAATACGAATAAAATACCTTTATTGATAAGATTTAGAAAAAATGCATGTTTTTATGAAAAAGGACTGCCAGACTGATCAGAATAGTATATAAAGGTTCAGCAGGCAAAGTGTTTAAGTTAGGTGAATCCTGTTCACATACTATTTTATTTACATTAAGTTGTGTTGCATGAATGTTCAATTGATCATGATCCCAGTATTAGCCATGCATTCTATAATAGATGTCCCAATGCTAATTCTTTTTTTAATCAATGCCTTAACATTAACAATCTATAACCAATCTACAATTTCTATGCAGCCCACGTCAGATTAAATATATGCAGGGTGTATACTCACTTGGAAGACCTGGAATTCTCATGGTTTTTTCCCCCCAATATGTTATATGTCAGTTGTTTATATATGACACTGTAATGTATTTACATTTAAAAAAATGGTAAATGGTAAATATATACCAAAACAAACAGCCATGTTTGATCTGTAGAATATCACTTGTACAAAGGTAATTTTTGATTGCATTTACATATTTTTGGCTGAAACTGCGAACACTGCAGACGGTGAAAAATAACCCCATTATGAATTTTGTAATTTTGTCTCAATATTAAGATTTTCATTTATTGGGATTAGAAATCTAAAAATGAAGCTATCGAAAATCATTATATTAAAATTGATTCTCAACAATAGTAGGAATCAATTTTGACATCTCTACAATTACATACTGTATTCATTTATCCACCACCTGGAATAAACCATGAGCTCCTACAATTTTTAGAATCTGCCGCTTGACTAAATAAGTTAGCTATCAATATCATCATCACTATCATTATCACTATCACCATATTCTTTTTACGTGGCCAAACCACTCTAAACACAATTTCAAAATTTTTCCTAGCACAGCCTCCTTTATGTTTTTTCCTTGCTCTGACGTCTTTGTTCCGAGTTCTGGATCATTGATCGTAAAAACTTCATTTCCGCCGCCTGCACATAGGTCTCAAGGTTGTATGTCACTATAGGGGTGAAGTAACTTTGAAAGACTGCATATTTGGAATTCAGGGGGACTTCTTGTCTCAGAGCAGCCTTCTTACTTCCTGGTAGAAATAGGATCCTTTCAATTTATGATTTTAAACTTCTGGACGGGTTCTGGTGTCTGATGATATGACACTGTCAAGGTACTGGAACTGCTCCACTTCTACCAGGCATGTACCTTCCACTGTAATATTGACTGGTGTTTTCTGCCTTTTGACCGACATTACCACCGCCTTGATCCTACTGCCAAAGTTCTTGAATGCCACATTCCATAGATTTAGTCTCTTTTGTACTTCATTTTCCATGTTTTCCCAAGTTAACTATATAATCTGCAAACTCGAATGCCGACAGCAGCTTGTCCTGACTTCTCCATTTGACTTTGTTCATTAGTTCATCCATTATGATTATAAACAACAAGGGTGATAGTGCACCACTGCCTTGTTGGACTCCTCGTGAACCATTCTGAGTCCCCATATCCTATTCTCACGCGGGTCTGGCTCTTTTTATATAGCATTTTCATTTTTTGTATTAGGGACTTTGGCACACTTCTTTTATTTAGGCACTTTTAAATCTTATCCTGCTGTACACTCACGTGCTTTTTAAATATCTAAAAATACCATTACAAAATTTTCATTTGTTTCCCATTTCTTTTCCATCAACTTTCATAATGTGAAGATTATTTCCATTGTGGTTCTCTTACTTTTCTCAACCCTTTATTTACAACTTTTTCTGATATTTTCAAACCATGTGATGATTGGGTAGTTCCTCAAGTTTGTACATTTTCTTTTACTGCCCTTCTCATGTAAATGCACTATAATGCCCCTGCTCCAGTCACTCTGAGCTATGCTTTATTTCAATAAAGTTTAGTTATTAAATACTTGTTTTAGATTCTTGAACCTTAGCCTCCCCCTGTGCCTCCTCCGTTCCTTGATGTAACATCTCATTAATTTGGGCATTTTTAAATATTTCACTTATAATAAGGATGTTGATGGTGATGAAGATGATCAACTGCCTTAAGTATGTTATAATATATTTTTTTATAATTTTCAACTTTCCATTAATTTTATAACCACCAAGTATTGTCTGCACTGAAGCCAAAATTCCTCAATTTCCCGAGGAAGATGCTATATGTCATTAAAATATTTGGCTATCTGTAAATGTGTGTTAGTGTTTTTACTTTTCTTTTTATTTTATCAGTTTTTATTTTTAATAATCTACAATAAACGTGACATGTGTAGGTACTTCTACGAGTACATTCGTGATGAAGATGCACAGAAAACTGTTGATATCAGGAAGAAGTGGTTGGATGATGATCAAATGTTTGAAGGCATGAACAAATATGTTGGAGACCCAGATAGTAAGTTATCATTTATCATCCATATTAACTTGCTCTATTATATCTCCTCTCAGTACAAACTGAAATCACCTTACACAATGAAACTCTCATTTAGCCCAGCACTCATATTCTTGACTAATAATCTGGAGGATAGAGTTTGAATCTCAACCATGAGCACTGGAAAAGGATTTTACACAAAATTGTTTTTCCATTTTCTTCAAGATGAATAATTTTAAATTTAGTTTTGACTACCTTGCTCATCCCTGCCTTTGTAAGATGAAGTTGTAATTAACTCTTTGTTGTATCAATAAACCCGCACATAATTCTTGCTGCTTCACTCTTGTCTTAATACTTCCCCTTTGCGGGCGATTGAGAAAATCTAGTAATGTGAGAATTGCAAAGCTATAAGATTATTTTCTAATAACTTATATTGACTTAAAGAAACACATCAAATAGAACAAACACAATATGACTGGAAACCTTGTTCTTCTTTTCATTCTAAAAACCATGTTGTGTTTGTGGTCTTTGATTTGTTTCAACCCCTTTTTCCTGTACATACAATTTTACAAAATGTTCCTCAAAAAGCGAAAAGAGGTTTCCCCTTAGGCAGATGTTTATCAATTAGTGATCAATTTGTAAACACAGTAAAACACCGTTAGACCCAACCCCAGTAATCTGAATATACTTTTCAGAAAACGAGGGAAAAGATAAACTCAAATGAAATATATTTTATTTGTTAACAAGCTCAAAGTTAAAAAAGAATGGTAAGAAACAGTGATATCTGATAATAAATGCTAGATATTTATATGTTGTAGTCAACACAATGTGTTTTCCTGTAACTAAAAATAATAACATTACAGTTAACAATGTAGGCCAAGTTTATTTTACAATTAATCTTATGACTACTGGATAAATATTAATCTGGTAGATAAATATTTCTATTTGGTGGATAAGTTAAAAGTGCATCTTGTGACTGAGGGATAGAATTTATCTGGCAGATAAAATGTATTTATCCATCACATTTTATCAGGAGGTTTAAGTACCTGATAACTTTTATCTGGAAGTTAAAATGGTTGTTGCCATAGTGTACGCGTTGTTTTTCATGAGGTTTTGCCTATCAGAATCTATTTTTAGGTTAAAATCTTGGTTCACATGTTTATTAAGCACAGGCCCGGGCTCTTAACTATATAAAGTCAGAACATTTAATTCACACTTTTTTATAAACTGACAAGCTTTTTTTAGAGTTATATTTATATAAGAACAAACTATCAAAATGTGACTACAATAAATGAAATTTTGTAAACATTGTACCAAATTGTTGCCCACATTTTGGCAGACACCGAAATTAGTACTTCCAAGACAACTTAACTTCTGCGCCCACGTCATGCCATCTGTTTCCTCGCACTCGTTTAGCCGCCATTATTTAACAAATGTTGAACATTATCGCCACTCACTAGGTTGTAGTGGTAGCGTTTGGACTTATACGCATGCGCGCACCAGTAAAAACAGTACCAACATTGCTTTTTCTATGTAAAAATATGGAATGGGTCCAGAAAACAATAGCACCGCTTTGATTAATGATGGCTCCAGCCATTTATTTACTGTATGTAAATAAAATTCAACATAACTGTGGGCTCACCACATGCTAGTAACCTAATGTTTGTATATAAATTGTGTTTCCAGAAGCATGCTACCATTATCTGGACTTAAGCCCTAATTTTTTTTAAATGAATTTGACTCAAATTTACATAAATAATAACATTGCTTTCAGCCAAAAATTTCATCACTTTTTGAGAGAAATAACATCACTTTTCCCCCAAAACCAACATCAGCGTTTGCATGTCTTTCTGAATCAATTGTAAGAAATAATGCTCACATTTAGTTACTTTACTTTATTTTACTTTACTTTACTTTACTTTACTTCCATCACTGTTTCCAGCCTGTGGCCTGGGTCAGTTTTTTATTCAAAGCATATATTTTCCAATACTGCCTGGCTAGGGGCATAGCTTTATTTTTCTTAATAAGATACACTGATTTTAGCATCAATTATTTGTAAAAAATAGCATTATATAGCAAATTGACACACATAGATCTAGGAAAATTAAGATAACTTCTGTTTTCAGATACTGGCCTACAGCAGAGTGATATAGTTTTTATAGAGGAATGTTTGCTTTAAAACACAATTCCACAGTATTGCTTATGAAGTCAGTCTTTTCTGTCTTGGCTTTCTTAACCCTCTGGTTCATTTCTAAAATCATGCTTTGTTGTTTGCCGCAGCCAGCGACCCCTGCATCCAACACTTTCTTTGTAACATGCCCGCTAGAGAGGTCATGTTTCTTCAGTGTGTACAGCTTTTCCCACTCAAGATGACATTACATACACCACACATTTAAATACTTGAATCACTCATGTAAGATTTGTTATTTTAAAATAATGATGTGAGCATGCAAGCACTTGACACGAAAATTTACACAATCAAATAGCCACTGGAAGAATGCAGTGATTGTCCTTGCTAGTCAGTAGACACCCAAGGTTTTTAGATTATACTCTAGAAATTATGGTAGACACCCTCACAAGCTCACTTGCAAGGGCTCGGTTGGTAGAGGGAGGAAGGAAGGCGCGAGGGGGTTGTGCAGGGCAGGTCTATTTTTGGAATTTTATAGGATGAGCAGTATTAAAAAATGTTAAATCTAACAAATTTTCTCAATTTACATATATATACTTGAATTATAAATTGCTGTTTCTTCACTCAAAAAAGGAATTTATCACGGAAATAGTTGTTTATCACTTTATATCACTAATATAAAACTCCTTGAAAATGCAACCAAACCATATGAATCATGAAAAAATAAAATAAAACCTATTTTGATGACTTTTAGTTTTTATCACTTTTATCGCTAAAACAAAAAACCAGTATTTCTACATATAAACTAGCTTAAGACTAGGACAGACACAACATCCAGTCCTCGGCCGTTAATTCATCACTTTGAAAGGGTAGACTCACATTTCACCAATGATAAATCTTTCGACCATGCCGGGAATTGAACCTGGGAGGCTTAGCTCAGTAGACTAATACGCTACCGACTGAGTTAAGCTATATTCAGATATATTTAGTTACTATTTGTATTTTCTATTAGTTTGTTATAATTATATTTCTTCTTATCTTCATAATTTTGTCCAAGATTCAGATTCGAGATTTGGGATTCAAAGGTAAATTGGAGATTTGGATTCGTAGAATAGTGGATTCGACCCAACTATAGATTAAACACATAATGACTTTGAAATTAAAACAGGAACACAGTTCACATACTACACTTTTGCCATTTGACAAAAAGGTAATGATTCTATCTTGATGAAAATCGGTTGTTTCCACACACACTCTCAAGCTAGCTTTTGTTCTTTTGGAACCTATCAGGAGGGAGTGTAATATGCTCAATGCAACTTACTAAAAGATAAAACCAAGAGAACAAAATGAGTAAAGAGGAAATTGATAAAAAATGACAGGACACATAAATAGGAACAATATAAGTTAACTAGCAGACTTTGCACCAGCAAGCTAACTGGCAAAATTACATTTTACTAGTCACTCCTTGGATACTCTCGTAACAATATTAGATCTAGCACTGCAGATCCAAAGTAACATCCTCATTTCATTGTAAAAGTCATAATATATCTACTCCTTTTATTTGTTACTATACATCTTTCCTGTGTCTTCTATATTTAATAAAATATGGATTATATAAATTGTACTTAAACAAGTCATGCAAAGTTTTTGAAAGCTGGCTCTATTGTTTCAGTGATATGTGATTTCCTAGTGGAGTCTCCCAGATTCGCTGTGATTGATGACTTTATGTGTCTGTCAGAAACTATCCCCATTACATATTGCGAGGTCAAAACAATGTTGGAAGAAAGTTTATCCTTTTTGATTAGTGGTGGAGTTACCTCTCAAGAATTAAGGTATATATTTTGTTAATTTTTTTATAGTCATCTTGATCATCATCATGAACAGTTTCCAGCGACTGGCTGGGTTTGTTTGGAACATAAGCCTCTTGAACCTCTCCTCCTCTACCATGGCCCATTTCTCTCCACTCTCCTCTGTTGTTGGTAGTGCGTACTGGGGCACGGCCGGGGATAGCTGGTCAGGACACCTCCACGGGGTCCTCGCTGGTCAACTTAGGTTCAACACCTCAGGATCAGGAAACTGAGGTTATACCTAAGGTTTAGTTTCTAACCTCTCCAATGACGCTGGTGGTCACGCATGGAGAGGCCAACTCCTCTCGCCAAGTGCCACTAAACAGCCGAGGGGGCGGGGGAAGGGGGGTTTCCAAACCAACTAGTAGGGATTGGTGGATCCAAAATGCTTGCACACATGGCTCCACTCATAGGGTACGGCTGTGGTGGCTATATGTACCCTGGAATGGGGTGATTGTCCCCCACTACGGGTGCCAAATGTTCCGCTGATTATAGCACTTGGTGGTTGGCTGGCCTCAAGAGTCTACAACACAGGTAAGCCAGTTTGAGATGTAGTGGGTACGGCGTCCTGGCCTGTAGAGGGAATCTCCTCTTCTCTGTATGCCCCTCAGCCATCTATCCTTGGCCTCCTGCCCCTTACTTCCATATCCCGCATCCTGTCACTCCTTTTCTGATTCTCATAAATTTAATTTCAAAGGCTTTTATTCTGTTTTGTTTATGTTCCTTTACTACCCATGTTTCCCCTTATTGATAGTAATTGTTGTGTAAATCACTCCTTTACACTTCTTTGATATATTTATGCTCCAAATAAGAGTTTTCACACTTTAGGAAAATACCTTTCTCACTTTATCTCCTGTTTCTTTCATTTTACCAGACTCGCCAGGTAAGTCATCTTGACAATATATAATACAAAACACATTAAACACAATATGGATTTATCATAAAGATGAGTGTTACCCACTCCATAGTTTACACTGCTGTCACCTTCACTCCAGTGGCATGAACTGTGTTCCTCTTGTAATTTTAAAACTTAATTCTTGCTATTAAAAAAATGAGGAAAGATTCACCAACAATGGTTATTAAGGTTTTCCTTATTTCTTTAACCCTCCCCCCTAATTTTCATCTTTGTTACGTCCAGCACAGATAATGGGGACAACGTTGGGGCCAAGGCAGAGTCTCTTACAAGCACAGGCATGTATGAAAGTGATTTGGATTCTCAAGATGGCGACGGTGATAATGAGGATGATAATGATGGGGACGAGGAAGAAGAAGATGAAGAATATGAAGAAGAACAAAACAAGGACGAACAGAATACTCAAAAACTAAAGGTCTTGGCATCCGAAGGGAACAAAGATAAACCAAATGAAGTAAACAAAAGTGTTAAACTTGGGGGAAAACAAGAAAATATTAGCAGTGAAGATACAATTTTTAATATCAAATCAAAGAAAAGCGTAAATGAATCAAGCGTCATTGTGGGCGAAGAAAAGGATAAAGATAAAGAAGAACATTGTTATTTAGTGAAAGATGGAGAGAAACAAATTTATAACAAGACAGAGAATGCATCACACAAAAAGCTTATTGAAATTAAATCTACCATAGAAAGTGCAATGTCTGAGAAACAAAATGAAAGCAAACTAAAACCAAAAGACGATTTTCCATTATTGAATCCTCATGCAAATGAGTTCTTGCCACCTTCGGTGCAACAGGCGACTGCGTCTTTAGAAAACGAGGTAAGCTGAGCTGTTGAATAAGTAAATTTAAACAGTTTTACAATCTTTATTTAACTTACATTTTTATAGTGCTTTTTCAGTGTCTCAAAATTAATACAAAACATACCATTTAATTTTGGTTTTCCTGCAACTAGTTTCATATAACTGAAGCAAAGTATTTAAGGTTAGGATCAGACAAATATATTTTAGAAGTTCTGTTCTTGGCATGGTAAAGTCTTGTAAATGATTGTTAAAAACTTGTATTCAAATAAACATAAGCCCAACTTTAAAAAGTGACTATTTTAAATGCTGCATTGAACTTTATGGGGTCAAAAAACTTTGATTTTTATAGCTACGTTTACTGAAATAATATTTAACCTCCCACAATCCTATTTGTTCATCTTTAAACTGGCTGCATTAACAAACAGAATGAATGGAAATCATGTTTAAATCATTTTGAGTCTAAGACTACCAAACTTGACATAGTATCTTATCACCCTTGATCATTATGGGTATCAATAGTAAAGAATCAGGGTGTCCAGCTGCCTGAGAAGCGGTGAAAAGTCATTGAACTTGCTTGGTCAGGGAATTTTACAAAGTTTCTGGAATTTTCACATATTGTAACGTATAAAAGAGTTAGCCTGATATTTTAATGTTCGTTCACCACAATTAGTATGATAATTTTACATAATTATT
>CABFWB010002428.1:3544-18152 GCA_902151455.1 Timema bartmani
CAAACCCTTCCTTCACCTCTGACAAGACGTGTATTAATCACAACTTGTGAATGTGTGGAATGTCAGGCCTCCACCGTGGTTCGGATCCCACGTTAAACTGTAGGTCCTCCATTTCATCTCACAAACACCCTCCCATTACACATTAGCGTAAGTGCGTGTAACCCGAACGGGTAGTAAGACGTGGTGCTAATAATTATATTAGCTCATATAGGGGCTTCTGGAGGATGCGGAAAGAAACAAATTATAAAATTATACATATATTAAATTGCTCTTTGCACCATTCGGGATTAGAACAGTGTCTAGACCTGTGATCAGCCTTTATTCAACTTCTCAGTCACGTGGATAAACACACCATTGTGTGCCATTTACTCCCACACTGGCTGTAAACATGTCTTTTGACTTGGATTGATATACTACCCGCCAGACGCGTGGGTTGACAGGATTGCCTATCTAATACTTAGTCAGGCGATTTCAACTTGGTTTGTAATCTCTTGTCTCTGACAAAGTGTTATAGGTGGGATGGACGCAAGTTGATGTCAGTCTTTTTATAGTTTATTTATTTATTTTAGGTATTTAAGGTCTACTTTCTGAACCTACTGATTATATCATTACTCTATAATTTCTATTAGCGAGAAGAAAGGGCCTACCAATTTTGCAGGGAAAGGTACTTTCCATACCTTTTAGAGTTCTTTTACATGCCACAATTAACAGTGTACCGACGACTTTACTTCCCCTCCAAAGGAAGTTGTGCTACGGAGTTTTATCACGCAAAAAAAAAATCCATAAACCTCGGCTGGGTTTGAACCCATAAACATCGAGTCCTGAGGCGAGGTCTCGACTCGACACAAAGGTTGGCTTTATATAGGTCTAGGTCTTATAATAAAAAACTTTTTTGCAATTTTTTTTAGTACCACATCCTATTTGGGTTTCATGAATACATACTAATTACGAAATCTAGAGGAAGTGTACTTGCATTTGCGTAGAGGGAGAGTGGAAAACCATTTTAGTAAAAAAAACCTTTAGTACATCTTACCGGGATTTGAACCCGTTCTCGTGGACATTGGTAGTCTAGTCTATTTGTGAGAGTGATGCCTTAACCGTTTTACCACAGAAGAATTTTTATTATTATTTAATTGATGCATGTACCCCTCATTTACCCCGTTATGTAGCAAGCTTACCTTGTTTTATTCCACTATGGCAGCCCTGGGCAAATTACAACCCGCGGGCTGCATGTGACCCGTCAAGTATTTATATATGGCCTACAAGCTATAACTATTTATCTACAAAAAAAAATCGTTCTAAAATAATAGGATTAAAAAATTTATTCTTATGGGAGTATATACAATTTTCTATTCAACACAAATCAACGTGAGCACTTCAACTTGAGATGATAGACCAGCGGTGCGATCCAAATTTAAGACAATTACGGAGTCACGAAGAGATATGTACATTTTGAAATTATCTTGATTTTGACAAATTCACAAAAATTAAATCTTTTGCTCGAAAAATGCTAGCTATTTTTGGATTAAAACTTATACATATATATATATATATATATATATAATTATTTTTACGATTATTTTTTTCATATCTTTCATTTTTTTAATTTGGGGTGTAAATTTAGCAGATGAGATTCTTAAAGCTGCGTGTAAATGTTTATCTGTAGTGAGTGATAGCAAAAAGTTTTCATTGAAATTATTAAAGGATTTGTTCACACACATACACATATATACATATGTGTATTAAAAGGTTTTCTCACACACATGCACACATACACATATATACATAAATTAAAAAGTTTGTTCACACACACATATGTGTGAGTGTGTGTGCGTTCGTGTGAAATTTTTTTTTAATAATCTCAATAAAAACTTCTTGCGATCAATCATCACCGATAAACATTTACAAGCAGTTTCAAGAAACTCATCTGCTAATTTTACACTCCAAATTAAATAAATGATGAAAGATATTTTAAAAATTGCATTTATCTCATTAAGTTCTGTTTTATTGGAGAAGTATGTACTTATTTTTTATATCGTTTAACTTTTGTATGTGTCTATACAATTTTCTTTTTTTTTAAATATAATAAATTACGTCTACCGAAAAATTGTATTTTATTATGTTTAAATGCCGCTCTACTCTTGTCAAATATTCAAGAACTGTTCAGATTAATGTCTGTAGAAAATTAAACTTAACGTATCTTCTGGAGCAATGTTTTATATATTTTGTACAAAATAAAGTTTTTTAAGGTAAAAATGATAAAAACACTGAATTTATATTGCGTTCTCTTCTACCCTACTTTAAAGAACTGACTATAAAACCTCTTCATATTTTATTTCCAACTTAATTCAATAACAACCTTTTTTAAAAGTATTTTTCTTACCATATGGTGTGAGTTACATAAAGTTTTACACAAAATTAAGGTAGAGAGATAAAGAGAGAGAGAGAAAGAACTACACTGTTGATGACGTCATTTTTAAAAGAACATAAAGGAAAGAGGACCTCCATGGTATATCACTAGAGAAGCAAATGCTCCTGTAAATTTACAAGAAATATTTTTCGTTCTTAACACATCCGACCTAGATTCGAACCTCGATCTCCCCGTCATGGGCAGTCTAGTGTAATGCGAGGGTGGTGCGTTAAGACACGCGGCCACCGAAGCAGGTTTCAGATAATTAAAACACAGTTGAAGGGGATTTATTCTTAGAGGATTTAATTATAATAATGAAGTATTTTTACTTTTTAAACAGTAAACACGACGCTAATGACACATTCAATCACAAAGCGCTGCAGTCAATACGTGAATGTGATGCTGGACCACGATCAATTTAACGTTCAAGTAACGTTCACTTAACGTTCAAGGCTCAACGTAAAATTATTATTGTTATTATTAGCACCGCGTCTTACTACCCATTTGGGTTATACGCACTTACGCTATTGTGTAATGGTAGGGTGATTGTGAGACGAAATGGAGGACCTACAGTTTAACGTGGGATCCGAACCACGGTGGAGGCCTGGCATTCCTCACATTCACAAGTTGTGATTAATACACGACTTGTCAGAGGTGAAGGAAGGGTTTGGCAATCAGATAAATCTGTGCCGGTACCGAGGATTGAACCCCGGACCCCCAGCACAGAAGTCCTACACCTTACCCCTAGACCGCCAGGTCACCTCTCAACGTAAAAGGCTCTCTTCGTATTTTCAAATGGAAACTATCACGGTGCAATTAACTTAAGTTACACTTAATTGCGCATTCAACTTAAGAGTGGTGCAGGGGAGAATTTTCACGTCGCAAGAACGCTACCACGTGTTCTAGCCTTCCAATCATGTTGCGAGCTACATCAATTGGGTTATTAATTACCCGATTCCGTGGCCGCGTGGTCTAACGCGCTACTCTCGCAGTAGATTAAACTGGCCGATGACGGGGATATCGAGGTTCGAATCTCGGTCGGGTGTGCTGAAGGTGGTTTTTTCCTAAATGGTTTTCCACTCGCCCTCCACGCGAATTCGGGCACACCTACTTTAAATATAACCCTCCTTACCCCTAAAACCGTTAAAGTAATTAGTACATAAGCGTATAACCCGAAGGGGTATTAATAGGGTGTAATTATATGGACTGGATGTAACTATCTCAAGGTAGAAACAGCGTGTAATGAGATGGACTGGATCAACATGGGGATGGGTGGCATGCACTTTAATCACTAATCACAGCAGATTATTCCATATAAGCAGGCGGAAGAAGTAATTATAATACTCTCTTTGAATCTTTTCCATACATTTTTTTTACTATGAAATATCAGATTTACGAATGGGTAACACACCCAAAACATAAATAATTTTTTTTATTATTTTCCCTACATTTTAACCTTTTATTTTCCGTAGAGAAAATAAATAGCTACACACATGCAAGACCTTTTTTTTTTCTTTTTTTTTATTCCCCCCCTTCCCAGAACCAGATAAGACCAAGGGCGCAGCTCACGCATGCAAGGGCTAATGGGCGGCATTCACACGTGACTCGCAAGGCGAAGCTACCGGGAACAATACTGCCGCAGAATAAAGTTACAATAACGTAACGAACGCAATCAGACAACGTTATCAAAATAACGTTTCGTGTGTTGGTTTTGGTATAGGTAGCTTCCTCCGTGGCCGCGCCACTTATTAAAGATCTCAAACCTACGCTTAGACTATAAAAATGGTTCTGTAAGCCAGTGATTTCCAACTTTTGGTCCGCGATGCTATAATGAGGTGGGCCGTGGCTTTAATTGAAAGCTCTCAGTAATTTCCAAATTTAAGAGCGTGAATCACTTGCCAATCAACTCTGTGATATAGTCAGCTGGAAATCGTAAATTTACACGAACACTATTGCACGCTGATAATTTCTGACTAAACATTAATGGAGATAAAGAGTCAATAGAAGTTCCTAATAACTGAAATGTGTTGAAATATTAAATGATATTTGGAGTAAAAAACTGCATTGAAAGGGCCGTTTTTGACCATTTTAGAATTGCTTCACAAGTAAACACTGTGCACAAATCTTCATTCTGTCATAATAGAGACATACTGTGGTTGTTAACAAGAAACTTTGTCGCTTTGTCCCCATCGTCACCGCGGAAAATTTCGAGTAATTATTCAAATACGAATGCATTGAACACATTTCTGGCAAATATTAGGTATTTTCTTTTCCCTTTTACTTCCGTACTTTGCGAGAGCCGGGAGCTGAGTTGGGCCTTCTATGATGCATGCTCTTAAAGAGACGGTGATTATAATGGATGCTTTGACGGAATTATATGCTGTACTTGGTGATAACGCTGTCTGATTTGATGAAATACATCGTGGGTAGGTCCTTTATTTCCTCTCCAATGGACGTCAGTTCAGATCCCGACTCGACTGAATTACCTGCGGTCGTTCGAGTGGCTACTTTGATGATTGATAATTAATGCTAAAAGGCGAGAGGTCAAGGGTCTTATCCAAACGGGAAGCACCGATTAGCCGAAGTACCTCCCCCTCTCCTCCTCTTACCTCATTTGAGTGCTCCAGTATGCACTTGATTGGGGATATTAGCACGGATTATTAGGACGTCAAGTTTTATTTTCATAAAGGAGATCAAAGTCAAGAGTTTGAAGTTCAAATTAAGTCTGAACCATGACTAATAAATAATTTTTCCTTGCATAGCCTCTTATTGCCCTTCTGGTTTATTCACACTTTTATACTAGTGAGGCAGGAATAAGTCGGAGGAAATACACCCGCGTTTGTCTGAAGGCAGAGTTGGAAATAGAGGTACAGTCGGGCGGGATTCTAACACAAACTTACCGGCAAATCAGACTGAACGAGATTCACGACTTGTAATTGGTTTAGATTGTTTTGAGTATTGAACCAAGAGTCTCTAACAAGACATGTCACGAACGCACTTGGTTGAAGTTGATAGTTTCATACAATAAAGACGTGTTTTGTACCGAGACAGTGAAACGTGTCGACTTTTCTCCTCCGCCTCCATGTTACTCTTTCTCTTTTGTCTTGACTCCCACCCGAATACGTATAGGGAGAGTGTAACTGTACGAGTGGCTCACCCGCATCAGTGGGCATGCGGTCTAAATGTCGGGCTCGTCTAGTCTGGTCGTACGATGACGGGGAGGTCTGGATTTTTAATCCCGGCCGGGTGTGCAATTTATCCTATTTTTCCTCAATGGAAATGAGTATACATTTCCTCTGAAATTGTACCTTTCTCATTCCTAATCCACTATCGTGATTAAAATATTTATATCCCAGATGGTTACTAAGAAGAGGGGTGAGAGCGGGGAAGAACGAATATATCGGGAACCCCACTACTCAAAATTCCTAGCCCAAGGGTGGGGCACCTTTTGACATCAAATTTTTCTTAAGACCGCAAACTTCATATCATACAGGAAATTTTGCCTAAATTATAAAGAGGTACTTACTTACCTTAATATAAACTAATGTAATTTTAGGAACCAATAAACGAGTTTTGTAATCTATGTGTGCCCCCGCCCCGTGTTTTGTCCGCGGACCAAATTAAAAATTTTTGATTCAACTAAGACATACTTAAATTTATTAGTATATTAATTATAAATTCATTTTTGGCTTATCAAATAAATGTTACAAAAAAATACCCACTTAAGGGGCCGAATTGTCTTAAGGCAGCATTTTTTAAACTGTGCTTCACGGAGCCCTTAAGTTCCGCAATATTTATCTCGGACTTCATGAGGAAATTTGCCAAAGGCGCAGCTAGAACATGTGATGTTTTCCGTTTGTTTTATACTTTATAGATGGCGCTATTGCGTGCTATTAGATACAGCAACAACACATGCATCTGCCAGTGCCAACGAACTGTCTTTAAAAAGTGAAAGAACAACTTATGGAAACTTCAACAGATTATTACTCTAAAAACAAAATTTCAAGGGAAGGAAATTACAAAACAAAAAATAACTGAAATAAGGAATCAAGCCTTGACATTTTTGATGCGTTTCTCAACAACATAATATCTTTGTGAGCAAAATTGTTTATTGTACACTCCTACAAAGACTAGATTTAGAAAGAGGATAAATAGAGAAGATGATTTGCGCTTCCAGCTGACAACCATTGCTCCTTATATAGAAACTACTCGCTTTGCTCGTTGAGGGTTCCACCCCCAAACTCCCAGTGAGTTTTCTTTGCAAGTGGATGTAAACTAATGTAATTCCAGCGTTGTTTTGAACGTAACAACTTAAAGTTACCAGTATTGTATTGTATATACCGCACCGACTTTAAAGTTGCTCCGCCATTTTGAATTTTTTTGTGGGGCTAAAAATTGACATTTTTAACTTTTAAAAAAATTTCCCGTCGGTTACAGACTAGAAGCTATAAGTTTGCCAAATTTCAAGTTTCTAGCTCATCTGGAAGTGGGTGAACATTAATGTCAGTGAGTGAGTCAGCCATGTGGCTTTATAGTAGTATAATTTGTGATCAAAAGCAAGCCCACCTGAGCCAATAATAAATAAATGTATACTGATTTACTGGAAGTATAAATTTTTGCAGCGAGATTCGAACCTTGGTCTCACCTCCATTGGCAGCCCAGTCTATTGCAAGAGTGTAGCCTTAGATCATTCGGCCAACGAAGCGGGGTTTAAAGATACATAACTGACCAAATAGGCGAAAAGGCCGCAGGTTCCGTACCCCTCTCAAAGCCGTTGCCTACCTAGAGGAGTGCCTGAACAAATAATCAATGTTCAGATGTTCCCTTGTGCCGTTGTTACCCGGAAGAAGGGGTGTAATGGGCCAAGTTAAAATAAAAGGTAGGAAGGAAACCTCGCATTCGAGACTTGGGTGTAGGCCCATAGTTCAGCAGCTCCCTCTGACCATTGGCTCGCGTGCAGACTTTGAGTTAGGGTCGGACAGAGAGGAGGTAATTATACACTCAGGTCTGTCCCCCTCTCTTCCCATCAACCTTTTACAACTCTCGGACATCACGAGAGTTCCGACTGTGTGGTCCGGAATAAAACACAGTCCCTACACCTTGTTCCGACTCTCGGACGTCACGAGAACTGTGTGGTCCGGAATAATACACAGTCCCTACACCTTGTTCCAGCTCTCGGACGTCACGAGAACTGTGTGGTCCGGAATAAAACACAGTCCCTACACCTTGTTCCAACTCTCGGACATCACGAGAACTGTGTGCTCCGGAATAAAACACAGCTCCTACACCCTGTTCCAACCTCAGCAGTGACCTTTTAACGACGTCACCTGCTCGATCAATTTGAAGCTATTTTGCGAAGCGAGCTGCATAATAAATTGACGAACTTAAGGGGGCCGCCTTGGTAAGTGAGAAATTGCCGCGTACACGTTCCGCTCTAGCGTAATATTTAATTCTATGATGCGTTATTTCATAATATTGTTGGCGCCAAAATAGAGTCGAAATATTCCAATAGGGTTGTATTTCCTTAACACTCCAATAGGTTCAGTTTTATTAGTAAACATATGTATGAAAATGTGACATTAATTAGTTTTCAAGGACTTTTTGAGCATATTTGTGAAGCTATGAGACTAATCTTGATGAAAAAAGGCTGTAGATTTCGACTTCCTCTAACAATACAGTCATTTTATGATAGTCTCACATAATAAAATCTTAAGATATTTGAGAACTAGCAACGAGCTTTCCTTTACACCTTGCGATAAAAAGTTTCGGCGTTTTCTTTACCCTATTTCTTATTGACATGACAAAGGGTGGTTGTAGGTAAAGGGAAAAAAGGAGTATAAGCTTAGAAAGAATAGAAAAATAGTTCCAGAAAACTAGGGATACAAATTGTGTTTTAAGCCGTGTCGCCTGACAGCGATTGATACTTTCTCACTGACCGAAGCGGCCGCGTTAAGCGCTATCACAATTAGACGTCAATGTACGGAATAGAATAAAATAAGTAGTTCACCCTACGATGCCTCTAATTTACCTGCTGATAACAATGTCCCTCTTCCACTGACGAGCTTACACACTCACTCTTTTATTTGCGTCTGGATATTATTGGCTTACGTTTCAAGATGACTTTTTCTTGTTTCCTATTCTAGATAGACATAACATACTTCCACGGACTTTTTACTTTCTCGCTACCTTACAGGTAGAGAAAGTTTTGTGATCGCCAATAAAATCGAACTCGAGATTTTGATGAATTTCTACGTTTCATGACCCCCCCGAATCCGAGAAAGTGGTTTTTGAATTTCCGTCTGTCTACCTCCAACTAGAGCCTAAATTATTTTATCGATCAGACTAAAACTAGGTGTCTAGCGTTTTCATAGGCTTACCCTGAGGGTTTTTTTTGGAATTGGATATCTAACCCTAAAATTAACACTAGATTACTGAAGGGCAAAACGAGAAAAAGTCGATTTTCTCAAAATCGACTCTAACGATTTTGATTACAATTCGTATCAAGGAGTTGATTAATATTATAAATAAATTGGCTATTTTAATTTTCCCATGAAAATGAATTTTAGGGTACTTTACAGAAGCTGAAATTTCCGTATCTCTGCAACTATTTGAGATACTAAATGACTTATAATTGCAAAATTGTAGTATTATTAAAAATAAAAAACTTTTGTATGAAAAATATTTTTATAAAACCAACAGTTTCTGAGATATTGGCAAATATATTAATACAATTTTGTTAGCTTTAGTTGTAAAGAGATACTACTTAAGTTTTAACGCAATAATTTTCCAATGCCATAGAGTAATTAAATATAGCCTAAGTAAGCTTCTCAAAAAGTTTGTTATTTTTCCTTAAACTTCTTAGGAGAAATGTTTGTATAGCAATGATCTATCTTCATTTTAGATTCAATGGTCAATATTTACATTTTTTATTGGTAAAAATTTATAAATGAGGAACTTAATAACAATGCGATGACATGAAGATGTTCGACACCTAATAAAATGTTGAAAGTTTTAACCGCAAGTCGAAATTTTAATACGAAGTGTTGACCCTTGTGGACCCAATATTGATCTTTTTTATCGGTCCAAACATACAAATGAGGACATTAATACTTTAAAAATAAAATTATAAATTTTAAAACCGGGACTCAAAAAAGTTTTACATAAATATAGTGCTATTTATGCTTGGGTTTTCTAGTGTATATTAATTTGTTTCACATATATTACAGGTTTTGAGTAAATATCTTAATTTTTAAACAATAGAGCGAGAAAGTCCGTGTGGAGCTCCGTACCATTTATTTAATCTAGATCCTGGCAGGAAGAATCATACTTGCCATTTTCATAAATAAATCAAATAGTGAGTTGTTGACGATTTAAAAAATATGTATGTTTACAAAAAATTACTTTAAGATAAAAAAATGTATGATGATATAAGACGATCTTTTGAATTATTTAAGGATTCATACTTTTTGTTTCAATTTTATATCTTTGAAACTCGTTGAATAAAACGTAAACACATTAACATGGGAAATCCCATCTTGAATTACCGTGACGTCACAAGTAGGCAGCCTCCTTAGCAAAATCGCAACAAATTATTCATCATAAGATAATATTAAAGATTGTTTTAGAAGTTTTGAAGTTTCATAATTAACATTCCTATCAAAAATACTACAATAAGCGAAGATCTTCGTAGCTAGAAGGCAACATTCTAATGTTGGGTTTTTTTTAAGGCACGTCTTACTACCCGTTCGTTCCATCCGAAACTCTACATTAATAAGAAGGGGATGAGAAAAATGGAATATAAAGAAACGATACCCACATTTGCGTGGAAGGAGAATGGTAAACCATTTATGGGGTAACACCTCATTAAACCTGTCTGGGACTATAACCCAGATCTCGTCATCAGTGGAAAACCAAACAAGACGTGACTGGTGCCTTAGCTCACGTCCCTACCGTTATTAAGGGAGTAGGGGTGAGGTATATGGTGGCCAATTAACCTACAAAAACTAAAGTGTGTAAGTCAACCTAGGTGGTCTTGGTTACTCCAATTGGTCGCCTCAAGACCCAATGTTCATGGGTTCAAACCCAGCTGGGGTGGAAGGATTTTTCTTGAGCGATAAAAATCCCTAGCACAACTTCCTTCGGAGGGGAAGTAAAGCCGTTGGTCTCAAGTCAATTGTGGCATGTAAAAGCACCCTGGAAGAACTGTGAAAATACCTCTCCCGGAAAAATTGGTTGGACCTTTCACTCTCGCTCATAAAAATTCTGATGTGTTGATAAGATCAGTTGGTGACCTGGCGGTCTACGGATAAGGGGTTGGACTTCTGTGCTGGAGGTCCGGGGTTCAAACCTCGGTCCCGGCACAGATTTATCTGATGGCCAAACCCTTCCTTCACCTCTGACAAGACGTGTATTAATCACAACTTGTGAGTGTGAGGAATGCCAGGCCTCCACCGTGGTTCGGATTCCACGTTAAACTGTAGGTCTTTCATTTCATCTCACAACCACCCTACCATTGGATATTAGCGTAAGCGCGTATAACTCGAACGGGTAGTAAGACGCAGTGCTAGTAATAATAATAATATCAGTCGGTTAAGAAAGTACTTTAAATACCTCAAGTAAATAAAGTGTATACATAAAGACAAACCAAAAATAATAAATTAATGTCACATATTTGTTATTTTTGTCGATAAGTTGTACCTTCAAGTTACTGGACTACCAACCTTCCCTCACTTCTTTGTTAGCTGGGGGTAGTTTGGCAACCCTGCTACATACATAAGATTAGAGTCCGAGGAAGCGTTGCGTGCGGTAGTCAGTCTTCATGTAAGGGGTAATAATTATAGTGTTTGGATCCTCCTCTCTTCTCCCCCTTCTTCCTCCCCTCTCTCGCTCTCTGACATTACTACCGGCTTCATTCACACCCGCCAGGGAGGGAGGGACGTGATAAACACCCTTACACCACCACCCTTTCCGTTGACGGGGGGGGGACGAGCATTCAGCTAGCAGGAGATTTGTATTGCAAACATACTTTGAACGTCATTAATGTTAACCTATTGTGGTTTGTTTTTTGGTAAGACTATACCTGAGTTTTATCTTCTTTGGTGCTGACTGACAGTTCACAGCTGACTTCTGACAGTCAACAGTTAGGTATATACCTAAATTTTGACTGTCAGAAGTGACAACTGATAAAGACATGTTTTTTGCAAATCATATGGTTCAGCGTAGGGATACATAATTTGGTCTGGTAGCTTTTCAAAGCCGTCAGAAGTCAGCTGTGAGCTGTCAGTCAGCACCACAAAAGCTAAAACTGAGGTATATATTACTAAGTGTAGGTGACCTGGCGGTCCAGGGGTAAGGGTTCGGCCAGACTGGCGAGCGAGCGCGTGATTAGCAGATAGCTCTCGTTAGTTGTTGACGAGGAGGCTCCGAATCTTGGTTGAGTGAACTGAGGGGGGTTTTAACAAGTGATTTATTGTTGTGGTTTTCTCATCCTCTCTCCACGCTAATGGTGATTCTTATTTGTAAAGGCCTACTTTGATAATATTGAAGTATTCTAACATATCAGTTTTACATATATACATATAGGTATGGTTTATGATCTTACCAATTAAATTAGGCCGTTAGTAGCAAGTGTGCTAAACCTTACGATAATAATAAAAATGTCAAACTGAAAAGATTTCCTAGCACTCAATGAACCAACATACAATAATATTGCCTAGCGCCTGTAAACTATACTGTACCGGCTCGAGCGCGAGCGCTTGAAAGATAGAACCAGTTCTATCTTTCAAGCGTGCGCGTTCAGTTTGGCCATCTCTCATTACAACCAATGTGTTCTATTTTATATTTTAGTCGTTCGCTCAGTCTGGCCGTCCCCTAAGGTGTCAGACATAATAATTATCATCACATCATCTCATTACGAGAACGAGGTGTAGACATCCTCCATAGCTGTACTCCGGGCAACGTTATGTGTCAACAGATCGGCTAATGGTCTGCTCAGGCGACCCAATCTAGGTGTCAAAGTCTCAGTCAAAGGTGCCATACGATATTTAAAAAAAAGAAATTTATCGAAAGAACAAACAAAATCAATATGACTACTGTATTATGTTTTTTGTTTCGTGGTTATGGTCCCGGTAAGTTCGTGTTCCAAATATCATTCTCACTTAGTCCGGTTTTCTGAGGGCGAGAAGGTCGGGGTTTGAATCCCGTCGTGGATGTACTGACGGTGTATTTTCCTAAATGGTTTTTTTCACACTCCCGCTACTCAATGGTGGGTACATTTACTCTAAATTTTGCTTCCCTCATCCTTACCTTGTTCGATATATATCCAACCCGAAAGAGTACTAAGATGCGCTGTAAAAATATATTAACAAAAATCTGACTCCATGGGGATTCGACCCAAAGTCTCTAATCGATGGTAGACGTACTAATGCGTCTTACATGAAAAATATTAACACTTGACTAGGATTCAAACCGATGACCTAGTAGCTTCTAAATACAATATTTGTATGTACTCCCCTTTGCCTTGCACAATGAATTTATATGAGCGAGCGCGAAAGGGCTTACCAATTTCGCTGGGAAAGGTATTTTCATAAACCTTCCAATGTTCTTTTACATGCCACAATCGACGTAGGAACTCCGAGGTAAGATGTGCTACGGATTTTTATCGATCAAGAAAAATCCATTGACTTCGACTGGGTTTGAACCCACGAGCATCGGCTCCTGAGGGGAGCATTTTACTAAATGACCACATAGATCGATCTTTTACATATAATTTAACTTTTAATATTGAAGGAAGTAATCAGTCACAATTATGAGAAAAAGTGGAATTGTTTCCTACCTATGACATAAAACGCTCAGTTATGGAAAGTGATGTCCCGTTCTGACATATTTTTTTTAAGGAGGAGAGGGTTGAAGGGGGTTGACGTGTCTTAGGGCCCCATTTTATATTTGAAGGCCAGCCAATCCCCCATTCGACATGATCTACTTGTTATGCGTATATTGTGAAATCAGCTGACCTACGAGCCTAGACTATAAATACAGTCAAAACTTGAGGTATAAAAAGGTCTATATCTTATATTATTCTTGTAGTACAGTGCTGCTGCGCTATGGAGAAAAGAGGAAGTATTCACAGTAGAACTACAGCATAGCAAAAACAACTTTTTTCAGGTTCGGGCAGGGGAGAGGGGGGTCATAAAACGTTGGCATCCATTAAAATCTCGAATTAAAACAGATTTATTTTTTTACGGCGATCACCATTCTTTCTCTCTCTTGAGGGCTCGCGAGAAAGTAAATATTAAAAAGTCCCTATCCGTCACCGAATACAGACTAATAATTTCTATTGTCATCTCTCTAGACCCCAATTAGTCTTGTGACATGAGGTTACTTGCGGGTCCGTAATAACACAATTTACTCGTCACAAAAACAATATAACAGAAGCTACAAAAAACAAAACATGGAACGTGGCTTCTAAAATTACAAAGTGGAGGTAAATATTGACAATGTAATATATGGCTGACCTGTTATATGCGTGATCATTGTATATCAAGTCTCCGAGTTTATTCTTTATTTTTATGCCCGTTGTATAATAAAAGTAAGATATAAAGAGTTTTTTTTTTGTTTTTTTCTTGTTAACTACTTTAGTTGTTACTGCTGCCTTCTGTGTCTAATAAAAAATAATATTATAAGAACACTAATAAAGAAAAACCTTTTCATCCGATCAAAATGGAGTTAAAGGCCTTAAAATAAAATCGGCTGATTTTTTTTCTTGACATTTTTGGGGACAACCAATCTAAAATCACATGATGGGAGTCGGAAAGGTTACACACTGATTTTTGTAGTGTGATATCGGTAGGGAAAAATTGTCTTTCGGATGCCTAATTCCACAAAAATCTGTGTATAGTTGGCATTTTAATGGTACACTCAGTTTACCATGAAAGTTGTTACCTTGACGGACTACCCTATGTCCCTATCCTATAAGCTGTGAACCCGCCTCGGTGGCGTAGTTGGCTAACGCGCTAGTCGTGTTGAGCTCGACCGCCGAGGACGGGGAGATCGAGGTTCGAATCTCGGTCGGGTGAACTGGGGGTGGTTTTTCCTAAATGGTTTTCCACTCTCCCTCCACGCAAATGCGGGTTCACTTCCTCTAAATTCAACCCTCCCGATTCCTAATCCATTAGCGTAATTAGTACTTAAGCGTATAAC
>CABFWB010002428.1:32851-45876 GCA_902151455.1 Timema bartmani
CCCTCCCCCCCCCCATCAGCGTGGAGGGAGAGCAGTACATCCGACCGGGATTCAAACCCCGATCTCTCCCTGTCATCGGGAGTGAAAGTCTTTTAGACCGTTTGAGCACTGATGTGGGTTAAACCACTTCTCAAACGATGCGAGATTTCTGAACGTCTGTAAGGCGTTCTGTAGGCATGTAATGTAATTTAAGTCACTCTTGTTTTTCGTCCAGGGAAATGCTACTATACTATCCCTTCGTCTCGAGCTAGTGTGTAGTGTGTAGTGTGTAGTATGTAGCGTCAGAAATGTCTATATGTGTTGGTTATGTAGTACCCTCGCTGTTGAGTCCGGAGGACATAGTTGACAAATGCGGCACAGGTTTATTTTCAAAAGGCCTGCGCCTTTATGCATAACACCGGACCAATTTAATCCGGAAATTAAACGAAGGGAATTTTTTTCCCTTAATGCCACAGATTGCAATAATTTAAACTCGTACGCTACCAACCGAGAAATGGTAGGGTCACCCTTTTCAACCTTGATAACGTAACCGTTTTGGTGTAGGTATAGTTAGAGATGTGGAAAAAGTATTGATATTTTCCTCTCGATACCAATAGCCTACTTTTATGTCCGACACTTTCATAAATTATAATATTTTGATAACATCTTAATTATCTTATTTTGATAACATCTTATTTATTTTTAGTGATACGGTATAATATAAGGAATATGAAACATTCTATTATAATTCCAAAGTGGTATTGTTTATTCATTCTAAGACTATCAGAAGTAACCAGCGTTACCTTAAAACAAACAGAAAAGTAATCTATTCATTTTATTACTTACAACCTGGTTTTCGTTTAATTAAAATATTTACTCATAATTTTACAAGTTCTTCTTTGAAGTGCACATTTTCCTGCACAGGGACTACAAATTTTGAAATTTCTGACCTCCGCGTACGGTATATATCGCACAATGCTCATGACAGACAACAAACTCTTCAATTTATTAATATAGATTATATTAAATGGTCAGTAGGATATCAAGGATATATTTTGGGACGATCTGGAATCTGAGCGAGTTATACACCACGCAACCGGCACCCGCGGAGCCTACTCCTCTGTTAAAACGAGGTGCGTGAATAAGTATCCCATGTCTGCAACAGATGGTACCAACAACAGCCCCTGATTATGTCTCGACAACAGTGACTCAGGTAGTTTATCCGCACGCCACCATCTGGCATCCCCTTGGGCACCTCAACCACAGTAGCCCCATGGCTTCTTTGGTGCTGACTGATAGTTCAGAGCTGACTTCTGACAGTCAACATTTAGGTATATACAGTAGCCCCATGGCTTCTTTGGTGCTGACTGATAGTTCAGAGCTGACTTCTGACAGTCAACATTTAGGTATATACAGTAGCCCCATGGCTTCTTTGGTGCTGACTGATAGTTCAGAGCTGACTTCTGACAGTCAACATTTAGGTATATACCTAAATTTTGACTGTCAGAAGTGACAGCTGCCAAACACATGTTTTTTGCGGATCATATGGTTCGGCGTAGGGATACATAATTTGGTCCGGTAGTTTTTCAAAGCCGTCAGCTGTGAGCTGTCAGTCAGCAGCAAAGAAGCCATGGGGCTACTGTACACCTTACACTGAGGTGAACACATTCGTCACAGAAATAACACAAAATGTCCCAGATTTGTTGGATAAATTAAATCAATTTGATCCGCTTCAGTGGCCGAATGGTCTAAGGCGTCACTTCTCGTGTTGGAGGGGCCGGGGAGATTGAAGTTCGATTCCCGGTTGGATCGACTCAGGGTGTTTTTTCTTAAATGGTTTCCCGTTCTTCTTCCACGCAAACGCGGGTGTATTACCTCTAAAATACTTCCTTCCTCTTCCCTACCCCACTAGAGTAATTATTATATTCGTATAACCTGAACAGGTAGAAAGACGCGGTGATAAAGAAAAAAATCCATTTGAAATGTATGTGAATTGGATAAAAAGTTTAATTCAATGGCGGTTCCAGAAGATCATTCAAACGACAACCCGGATCCTGCACAGAATTTTTCTGCTCCAATAAATAAACATTTTTTATTGTGATACTTTACTTTTAAAAACATTATTAAATACATCATTTCATATAAACTTAATTTAAGCCATGAAATTAGAATTGATAAATTCCAACCTTAGAAGGAAATGCGTAACCTTTCAATGAAGGGCACACTTAACCTTACTTTTAAAATCGGAATGAAATTGCTGTATTATCAATTGGTTAATTGCTATATTTTTTCCATTACATCATCTGATGAATATTTTTCACGGACTCAATGTTTTTTTGTTGTTTTTTTTCTAATTTTTGGCTCTAGCTAGTCTTCTACAAACTGGCCACGTCTTAGAAATGATACGATATAATACGAATATTAAAAAAATCAATTAAAGGTGTTCATTTAAAAGACGGATACCCCAATTTTCTCACAAAAAGATAAATCTGACAGAAAAAAGTTACTAGTTTTACTTTCACGGATTAATATAATACGTATTAAAGGTTCTACCTACCAAAATCCTACTATAGCACCCTCCTCCTTCCCTTATTTTCCGTGTAGAATATTTCGTTTTGAGAACAAGGGGCATGGCTATTTATTTTTTCCTCCTCTCCTGTGAGTGTGGATTTTAAATTAGTTTGGGACTGCTCAGGTAGAATTTTCACAGAGGACAGACATTTGGCTTGGAGAGCGGCAGAATTCGCGGGATGTGGTCAGCTGTGTTGGCTATTTTCTAGAAACGGTCCTTCCACCTCCTCCCCCCCTTCGCCTTAACCATTTAAGGTGGGATGGTAGGCCAGGTGAGAAAAGACCAGTGTTTTTACAGTTTTTATGGAAAAACTTTTTTTTGTTGCCAAAATATATAAAATATGTCTCCAGTAGAAACATAAGAACTTAATTTTCTTCAAATGGTGATATCAACAGTTGTTGAATATGTCATGAACATAGTGGCATTAGATGATACACTTTTTAAATGAAGAGGAAAAAGTTATTAAATTCCAGAATACCCTTGACAGATATTAAAAAAAATTTGGAAATTAAATTCCATGTTTGTACTGGAGCAATATCTGATTTATTTTGCTAAAAGAAAATGTTGCCAAACAAACTGTAGAAACACTGTCTTTTTCTCGCGCTTACTACCTTCCATCCCACCTTAAACAGTTTCATACGCTTCACTACAAGGAGAGCTTTTTTTATTTTGCAACTGGTGGATATGACACGTGGTGAGCGTATGTTTTGTTTGTTTTTTTAAATCATAAAAGCACATTTCGAGTCATTTACATATTTGAGGCAAAGGTTTCTATTTCCAGTGATATGGAAACTACATTTGGTAGCTCGAGTGGTTGTAGTAGAATTTGTTTTAAATTAGTGATATTATGCTATTTGTTGAAGTGCTAGGAAAAATTTCCAGCTTTAAAAAAAATATAAATTCCGCTTTTTTACTGTCAATCGACTCCTCAGAGAAAAAATTATTGTAATCTTAAAAGAAGAAATATAAATATATATATATATATTAAAATCTGGAGTTTTATGTATATAACTCCAGATTTTAATAACTTTTGACGTATCATGACCCTCACCCCCCTGAGACCAAAAAAGTTGTTTTCGCAATGCCGTCTGTCTTTCTGTACCTCAGGTTGGAGCCGAAACTATTTACCGATTGGGCTCAAATTTGGTATCTGTGTTTTTCATAAGATCCCCCCCAAGGCGTTTTTGGAATTAGATATCTAACCATAAAATTAAGGGTAGTTAACTGAAGGGAAAAAAAAAATCAATTTTCTCAAAATTAGCTGTAACGATTTTGATTAAATTTTATATCTAGACATTGTATATCCTTATAAACAAGATGTAAAATCTCATTTTTTTCATGAAAATGACTTTGAGGGTACTTTACATGAGGAAAATTTTCCAATTTTCATCATATCTTCACAACTATTTTAAATACGAAACAACATATCATTGGAAAATTGTAGTACTATCAAAGATACAAATATTTTATTAAAAATATATTTTTATGTAACCAATAATTTCTAAGCTATAATAAAATATATATAATTTTTAATTCAGGTCTTTGAAAATGTGATGATGAAAATTTGATTCTTGAGCTCTTTGGTGGATAAAGATGTTTCACTTTTCTCAATTTTTCTGTAACAGTGTTCCTAGTTCCTAATTCCATAGAGTAAGTAAGTAATTGTGTATTTTATTTCATTTATGATCTTTGGTGTAGTGCTTATTCAAGAATGTATAAGATCTAATTATCTCGTTTCACACATCTTACGAGTATTTAGTACATTTTTATTTTAAGATAAAAGCGAGATAATGTATTTGAGGTGCACCGCACCATTTATTTTAATACAACATGATGATTTCAGATTTTTCAATAGTTTTATTTTGTGTAATTTTATTTAGTTCATCGCGTATCCTTATCCGCGTATGATTATACGCATGTATATTAGTAACGTTAATGGGGTAGAAATAAGGAATGTAGAATTTAGAGGAAATGTATCGGCATTTGCGTGGAGAGAGATTACGAAGCCATATGGGGGGTAAATTACTTTCAATACATCCGTCCTTCGATCTGCCCATCACTGGCTAACCAGACTAAATGAGCTTGACATTTAGACCGCGTGTCCACTGGCGTGAGTTTGGATTGATTTTTTATTTTTATTTTATGTATTTAACTTGAACTGATTTTATCAACACACGACTTATAAACGAACTTAAATTTAGCACAGACACATTACCCAGCACCTAACTAAACTACCCTCCCCCCCCCCTTACCTCCTTCCCTCCTTCATTAGTTTTCAGGGAGACTCCACATTTAACCAATTATTAAATTTTTCGATCATGCTGGGTAACGAACCTGTGGCCCCGACTGAGCTAAAGTGTTGGACAATTGCATTAAAGACAATCCTTCATTAGTTTTCAGGGAGACTCCACATTTCACCAATTATTAAATTTTTCGATCATGCTGGGTAACGAACCTCTGGCCCCGACTGAGCTAAAGTGTTGGACAATTGCATTAAAGACAATTCTTTTATATTGTGTTTTAAATCACTTAATTTTTTTATCACGTGAAAATCAAACATCTAACTTATTTGGCTTGCACCGGTGGACACATGGACTAATTTGTCGGTCTTATCTTGTCTGATTTGCTGGTTGGGGGTTTGAATCCCGAATGGGTGTACTAAAATATTTTTCAGTTTACCTGCACTCAAATGCGTGTACAATTCCTCAAATATGACCTTCCTCGTCCCTACTACTGCCTCTCCCCCTTTCTGTGTAGTTAAATACGGATAACCCGCATCGGTCATCGCACGGTCTAACGCGTCACTCTCGTGCTGAGCCTGGATTTCCGCTAACGGGAAGATCGGAGTTCAAATCTGGTTGTCTTTAAAAGTTTCTCACGCTCCTTCCCGTAAATGCTGGTACATTTCCTCAAACATTCTACCTTCCTCGTTCTTAATGTATGGGGAACAAACCAAATTAATACTGAAACGCGGTGATAAAATAAAAATCATACTATCCAGATGGGTAGTAAGACGAGATGCACACGTACATAAAAAAAGAAGGTATAGTCATTTGGTTTGGAAAGTGCTTGTAAACTTGCCCAACACAAAAATGCCCAAATCAGTCACAGAATTTGTCTTCAATCAATGTTAATCAAAGCGTGCGTCGTATTTTGTCCAAGTGTTATAATGTGAGTAGTTCTATGACTCATATATGCACGATATGGACTATGACAATGTAAATATGTAATTAGTCTAGTTAAATGTTTTACAAAAGCACTTTTAATATACAGTAGCCCCATGGCTTCTTTAGTGCTGACTGACAGTTCACAGACAACTTCTGACAGTCAACAGTTAGGTATATACCTAAATGTTGACTGTCAGAAGTGACAGTTGCTAAACACATGTTTTTTGCAGATCATATGGTTCGGCGTAGGGATACATAATTTGGTCAATACATAATTTGGTCTGGTAACTTTTCAAAGCCGTCAGCTCTCAGCTTTGAGCTGTCACTCAGCACCAAAGAAGCCATGGGGCTACTGTACTCATAATAAAAAATTCATGTAGAGTACTATCGTAGGTTTGTTTTCCAAACGCGTTACCAACCTGCTTACAGGCCTACCAACCACAGTAATTGATATTATTTGACAACTCGGCGTTAAAAAAACCCAACACTTGTTAAGGTGGGATGAAAAAAGATTCGAGGAAAAGCCAGGGTTTTTGCAGATTTTATTTTTTTGTCAAAATGATTAAAATATTGCTCCAGTACAAAAATAGAATTTAATTTTCTTCACTTGATTACCTCAACAGTTGTTGAATATCTGTCAAGGGTTTGCTGGAATGTAATGACAACTTTTTCTCTTCATTAAAAAAGTTTCTCGTCTAATACCGCTATACTCACGACAGATATTCAACAACTGTTGATATCAACATGTTAAGAAAATTAAACTCTGTTTGTACTGGAGCAATATTTTATTTATTTTGGCCAAACAAATATTTTTCCATAAACACTGGCCTTTTCTCGCGTCCCCTTCCGTCCCACCTTAATAAAAATGCACGGCAAAATAATTTTCTCTAATGGGTGTATTTATTAGAACTAAACTTGACCCTTTTATTCACACGGGTCGAGTTGAATTTAAAAAGGACGCGAATCCAATTAGGTTTTTTTTGTTTGTTTCTGTGTTTTTCTATTATTTTTACATCAGATCGTGTTTTTCAATTTGAAATACTCTCGAATTGTCTTCTGTTTTTTCCTGTTGTTTTTTTTTGTGTAAAAGGGAATTCTAAAATCAACAACCCTTTGTTGTTGAATTCTATTATTCACTTGGAATTTCTTTGTCGTTCTTCAATTGGCAGTTTAACTCACATCAGTTCGGGAAACGTGGTGTAGTTTGGCCATGTTTTCTTTTGTCCAAAAGACATTTCTAAATGTTTCTAAACCGTCCTAGAAATAATGGGTGGTTTCTAAACACACATGCTGGAATCAAGTCCACAAATATTCTTGCGAATGCACTGTGAATATATGGCATAAAACGTTACTAGATCTACTTTCACGTATTCATACGTCAAGCCAGATGATCTGAAGCTGTCACTTTTGAGATTTTTCTATAAGCACCAGTCCTATAAAATAACATTAATAATTTAGTACCTAAATATAATGGCGTGTCTGGACTACATCAGTCGTAGCCCAGCTTGGGGAAGGATTAGTCAGTACTAATGTACCGTTGCCCAGGGGACACTCGAATGTACTAATCGTACATCCTTTCCGTGGAAGCTCTTTCCATGTCACGTTGAGATGAGATGATGATGATAGTGAGTATGAGTGTGTGGAACCAGTGAAAATTCTTAGACCTAAATTAAGCCTAATTAACCAAACCCTGGTGATTATGACGATTATTCCCCTTTAGAAAAAAAAATCCTAGTACCATGCAGGAATTGAACCCGGGAACACTAGGTCAGCAGCCAGGTGCTTTGACCGCGATGCAACGCGGCCGGTTTAGTAATAAATTAAAATGTTACTAAATACGACCGCAAAAAAGGGTCATTACGTATTTTCTAAACGGAATTCTAGATGTCTATTTGGTAAGAAAATCCACGTATATCACAGTGTTACTTATAAACTAATTCAATTTAAGGTAGTACGCCAAATATTACACGCCCAACAATAGCCTTGAGATAATTAATTATTGTGTAGTTGTACAAACTCGTGTATAAATAATAAGATTCAACAGCAGCCACCATATTCGAAACCAGAGTCCCTTAAATTGTATTTGAATCCTCTTAAATGAAATAACCATTTTTTCTTTTGGAATTTTAGGGGGCAGCCATTTTAAAATCACTGTTTATAACCAGATAATGGACCACCCTATAGCTATGTTTATTTTATATCCATGTTAATGGACAGTCAGTAAATTGGGTAGTACACGAAATGTGGCGATACATACAGAGTGTACCGTAACATGTGGGGCCCAGTTCAACGGTGGACAAGAGGCTCAAAAACAAAACATTTCATACAGGGCGACACCGAAACAATTAATCGATTAGTAACGTGAAAATTAATTTTCAATTAAAATGTTAAATATTCATAAGATAAATAATGTCAAACTACATACAGTATTACATTTTTTCCACTTTTTGAAGATAACGTCACTCAGGTGAGTTCCACCGGACGTCAGACTAACCTCAACACGTTGTCCATCACTTTCCTCAGCATAGATCGTCTGTTTCCGCCCCACCCTATACAAACAAGTGTCCCATTTGACCTTGTCTCCAAGCTACAGTTACAGCCAAGTGATTCCACTAAACTGTTTGTACACCGTACTCGATATCTCTCGACCTGTTGACTAGGTATGTTCTATGAGTTATTCCAAACACCTGGTATGTTTGAAAGAGTGCGGCATTTTACGACACGACGCGACGGCTGTAGGATTGTGTTCAAGCAGTGGGTGACCATTTTAAGCATTTCCTATAATGTTAAACAATTCCACATTACTGGAGTACACACATGACTACAACTCTGAAACAAGGTCAAATGGGAGACATGATGACTATAACTCTGAAACAAGGTCAAATGGGAGACATGATGACTATAACGCTGAAACAAGGTCAAATGGGAGACATGTTGACTATAACTCTGAAACAAGGTCAAATGGGAGACATGATGACTATAACTCTGAAACAAGGTCAAATGGGAGACATGTTTGTATAAACATTTTTTCATTTGTTTTTATGTCTCCTGTCCACCGCTGAAGTGGGTCCCACATTAATTGCGGAACATTCTGTATGTAATGAAAGTTATAGAATACGGTAGATTAAAGTGGTGAACTAGCTTACATACAGTCAGAGCCAAAAGTTTGGAGGAAAAGTCAGAATTAGTGAGAAATACTAGTCGCCGGGCTGTGATGTTGTGTGTGTGTGTTTTTTTTAACATATATTTTACATCTAAACCGTTCAGCAACTGACTTGATTAACTCAAACGTTTCTATCCAATAGATATAAATTTCAAAATTTCCAAGCTCTGCTCCTGGCATGGTCGAAAAAATGTATCATTGATTAAATGTGGGTTAGGCCTCTTACATTGATGAATTAACGGCCGGGGGGGCTGGATGTTGTGTCTGTTATAGATTTAAGTTGGCTTATAAGTCGTGTACTGAACTAATCAGTCGGTTCAGAAAGTGAACGTTAAATATTACAATTAAATGAAAAAAACTAAAGAAGTTTCGCTCAATATTTGTTAATAATAATATTATTATTACTAGAACAGCGTCCTACAACCTTTTCAGGCTATACGCACATGTACAGTAGCCCCATGGCTTCTTTGGTGCTGACTGACAGCTGACGGCTTTGAAAAGCTACCAGACCAAATTATGTATCAGTATATACCTAAATGTTGACTGTCAGCTGTCAGCTGTGAACTGTCAGTCAGCACCAAAGAAGCCATGGGGCTACTGTAGTCTCCTAATAACGTCAATGTATTAGGGGATGAGGAAGGCTGAATTTAGAGGAAGTGTATCTGAATTAGTGTGGAGAAAGAATGGAAAACCATATAGGTAAAAATACACCTGATCGGGATTTAAACCATGATCTCCTCCGTCATCGAAAGCCCGGTCTAATGCGATTTAGTATTCGAGATTCGTATGTAATGTTAAGATTCAAATTTAGGATTTGAAAAATAGTAGATTAGACCCACCTGTAGTTAATGCTATGATTATATAAACAATTAAACAAACTAGCCTATTAAAAAAGAGTATATTAAATCTGACCCTATCCTTAGAATATAATTACCGGATGTATGCATTTTTATTTTTGTGTAGATTTACTAAATTAAAATAGAATATTGACAGAAAAAATACGTTTAGTTGAAATCTGTTATATAATTACAGTCTACCGTTTTTATTATTATAAAAATAACAGACAAATTTTCCAGTCAATTTATTTTATTATTATTTTGTATGATGCTATACAAACTTTCATGCGTCAATTTAAATACATTATGACTTGAATCGTTGGCCACATGGTCTAAGGCGTCACTATCGCAGTAGACTAATATTGCCGATGACCTGGAGATAGGGGTTCGAATCCCGGTTGGGTGAACTGACGGTGATTTTCCCTAAATGGTTTTCACTCTACCTCCACGCAAATGTGGGCCCACTTTCTCTAAATTTAACCTTCCTCATTCATCCCAAACTCACTAACGTAATGCGTATAACCTGAACAGGTAGTAAGTAAGACGTGGTGCTAAAAGAAATCTTCATTATGATTATTATTAAAAGAAAATGTTTTAAACGCATTCAATCAAATTATGTTGTTGAAATCCCATTAACTTTAACGATATCTCGATGCGAATTCGATTTTAACTGTAATTTCCTTTGAGTGACGTACCCTACAAAGCAAATGAACGGAATTATGCCGTATTAGAAGTGGACAAACAGACTCATTGAGCCACTCGATTTGAATACAAATCACACCGGATTCCATCGACGAATATGTTAGCCGGCGTTGTTTTCTAATTCGGATGCTTATTTAAATCAGCACGATACCATAAACACCTAAACAATTAACTAGTCTAGAGGGGATGCTGAATACGAACGGCAGCTGACGGACTTGGGAACACGCATTATTATTATCATCATCATCATCACACACGTTTCGGTGGCCTCTTGGTCTAACGCGCTACTCTCGTGTTGGACTAGACTGCCGAAGACGGGGAGATCGGGGCTCGATCCCTGTCGGGTGTACTGAAGGTGTTTCTCCCTAAATGGTTTTACACTCTCCCTTCACGCAAATACGGGTGCATTTCCTCTCAATTAAACCCGCTTATAGCCTGAACTTTTTGAATTCGAGAGATAATTGGTTAAACTCTGTTTATATTATACATAAAGATTGTGCTGTGAATCTGTCATTTTTGACAGACGATTCTGTCAATTTGGGCAGACGTGAGATAAATACATCCTGTGATTCTTTGTCAATGTTGAGTTGACCTTTCATATTCGGCCAAAATGTTCTACTTATGGCGAGCTTAGTATACATCGGCTTGTACTGGTACACAGGAATTTATATTAGCTTAGTAAAAAAAATCAGCATCAAGCTGTGATTGACGTGCTGTGAAATCCTTGGAAATATTTGTCTTAAATTAAATATTCTCAAAAGTTCTAGCGTTTATTAAATTTCAGCTAAGTTTTCTTTTGCTCTCTAATCTCAAGCGAACATCCGGAATAAAAAAAAATCATATTTGATTTAGATGGGTTTTTTTAGGAGTATTTATCTATAATTTATAAAAACTGGCAAAACACCATCGATGTAAATATGAATATCTTATAAGCAACAGAAGCGTTATCACTTTATCTTATTTATTTAACGAAAGTGTTCACCGTAGAATGTAACTCAGTAGAATTGAATTTATGACGTCATGAAACACGTCTGAGCTTAAGGGCTGTCATCACTATATTAAATAATGGAAATAAAGCCCATTATGTTAAGCCGCGTCTTCACTGAGTCGACATTGTCGAGCAAGTGGAGACGCTTCAAAAAAACTTTGTCGATTGGTTTCCCATCTAGTGTCGGTAAATATCAAAGGATGTCGGGTAGATTCTTGTAGTGGGGACATATTTCAGGTCTCAGTCGATATTCAACCATCGTAAGGTAGAGTTGCTTTTTATTATTTTATAAAATGGAGTGGGATAGACCAAAGGTGCTTTCTTTTATTGAACTTTTTCGATCCCACACACACACACTCTTGTGGGAAACTAAAAGTAAAGATCATAAAGACAGAAATAAAAGGCACGATGCCTTGATGGCAATTGCTTCAGAGTTTCACGTGGACAAAGATGTGGTGGAAAAAAAGATAAGAAATCTTCAAAGTCAATTTTCGAGAGAAATCAGAAAATGGGAATGGCTTGTCTGAAATTGGTGTCCTGTTTACATATCTTTGGTCCTATCATTTTCAAAAAAAAATTGAGCTCACTTTCGGACATCCGAAATAAATTTCGGAAGCCACCATCACATCAATATTCAAGCTTCAAAATATCAACATCATCCTGTTTTAAATCTTCGATCAAATCATTACCACTGTATCTACTTCTACTTTGAAGACTTGGTCATACACAAAATCTTATTTTACGTGGCAATTTTGGCTTTTTTGACGCAATAACAGTGAATGCGGCACAAGCAATAATTACGCCCTCCTCGTCAAACATTTTGCTTTCTACTAGAGTGTTTGTCGATTCAGTGTGGACGAGGGAATCCAATCCACGTGTGGCTCGACACTTGTCGGCTCAGTGAAAACGCGTCTTTACAGGCAACATTTTAAATCCGTCATTTATAAAAAGAGTAACTACAACAAAACGATCCACTCATAATAAAAGGGGGTGGGGGCAAGCGGGGCTACGTCATCCTGTCTCCACCCATCCCTACCCTCCTCCCCCAAGATCAAAAAATAATCAAATGAGATCTTAGAACACACTATCAAGTAACACTGTAATGTATGTGTCGAATGTGTAGGAGATATTTTTAAGACCAGACTTAAGCCGTGACATGGTGACCGTTATACGTATTAAAAGTACCCCTTAAACTTCCAATAGAAAAAAATAAACGATATAAATAAATAATAGCTTCTATATATACCACCCACCCCAAAATAATATTTCTTGATCCGCCACTGTAATATAATATAGACATAAATAGGTAGCCAGCATGGAAAATCATGCTCGTTTCCAATAGATCCAAGGAGTATATAATTAAATACAACTTACAGCTTAGGCTATGTTAAAAATTGTTAAAAGAATCGCTCTATGTTGTGTGTGTGTTCTAGATTTAAGTTTATAAGCTACGTGCTGATTTTTTTTTTGTAGCCGTTCGGGTTATACGCTTTTGATATTATCAGTCGGTTCAGAAAGTGCCCTTTAAACACCTCGAATAAATGAAATAATCTCCCCGTACATCGGCAGTTCAGTCTACAGCGAGAGGCGACACTTTAGAGAGCATTCGACCGAACAT
>CABFWB010002428.1:56658-81298 GCA_902151455.1 Timema bartmani
CTCACTTTTTTTCATATGGCCCGTATTGTCCACCTCATTTGTTCATTTGGCCAGTATTATTCCCCTCACGTTTTCATATGGCCCGTATTGCCCCCTCACTTTTTCATACGGTCCGTATTACCCCCTCACTTTTTTCCATATGGCCCGTATTGTCCTCACTCAGGAAATCTCCCCTCAGCACACCCGATTGAAATTCGGGGCTTGATCTCCCCGTAATCACACATGGCGAGACTGACGTCTTAGTCCGCGTGGCCAACTGGGCCAGTGTTTCCTATATTATTCTACAGTGACCCATAAAACAAGGTACTCTCTAGGGATTATATAACTCACCAGTAACTAAAAAATTATATAATAAAGATCTATTTTATATAATTATGTTGAAACAATATTCTACTTGTCATACGGTCAGGGCAAGACTCAAGGGGCGGAGGACCGATGCCACCGATGCTGCGTAGTAAAAAAATAAATAATAAATAAATAAAAATATATATCTAAATAGTGGTTTTTTTAGCACCGCGTCTTAGCCTACTACTTGTTCAGTTTACACGCATATGTAATAATTACGCAAATGAGTTAGGGGTAGGAGGGTTGAATTCAGAGGAAGTGTACCCACATTTGCATGAAGGTAGCGTGAAAAACCACCCTCAGTACATACGACAGGGATTAGATACTCGATTTTCCTGTCATCGGCAGTCTAGTCTATTGCGAGAGTGACGCCTTAGACCGTGTGGCCACCGATACAGGTTATTCTATAGTTAAAGGGTCCTAATTTTATATTAATTTTTTTCTCCTCGAATCCTTACAGAGATACAGATAATCCGGAATTTAGGGAATTTTTCATTTTTAGGGATGTAAATAAATGTACATAAACATTTCGTGTTTACAAATAATATATTTATTTACTGTATTATAGAGAATGAGACAAAAAGATGCGATCTTTGATCACTTAACTAAGAGTAAGGCCTGCAACTTGTTAAAAAGAAATCAACAGATTAAACGGCAACAATTATCACTCTCTTCACGTTAGACTGTATTATGGGTGACGGGAATATTGGGGTTCGACTCCCGGTCGGGTGTATTGAGTGTACTTTTTTTCCTCAATAATTTCCCTCACTCTTTCTCCACGCAAATATGCATACATTTCCTATAAACGTAATCTTCTTCATCTCGTTTCCACTAGCGAAATTAATGTATGCATATAAATCATGGTAAATTTACACACATATATATTATATATACACATATTTACACACATATACAATGTAAGCATCTAGACCAAAAGGCTAGTGAAACGTGGTGAAAAAATACCCTCCCCAAAAAAAAACAACATAAAACCAACGTCTAAAGTGAATTTCCCACCAACCAATATTTTGTTGTCGGCTCTTTTTACTAAAAATATTGGTTTGTGGTCCGGAATAAAGTCATTTTTCTCAATCAGATTTTCCCAATCTTATATATTTATATATCTTCTCCGCGATTGTGTCCTTGTACTTGTTATTTATTCCCCGAATCCGCGCGAAGACATAATTTTGAGCCACACCATCGTCCCCCGCCCCCCTCAATCTTATCCCGCGTTCCTCTTCGTGACTGTTCTTCTTCCCGTCTCCTTCCTGCCTGTTATTTATTGTTGTCTCCTCCTTGATGCGCGGATTATCTCTCCTTCATCTTGTATCGTGCTCTTAGAATGAGAGCGTCTTATCTAACGAATAACTACGACGACGATACTAAGTGACACACGTGTAGTTTGTTTGTTTGTAGATACCTTATTAAATGTGAATCGGAGAGTTAAATATTTACATACGATAAGAGGAAGAGAATATTACGAGACTATGAATTGGATAATTTTGTGCAATTTACAGTGGGAAAAGACATTTTGAGTAGAACCCAACGAGTCACAAACATCCCAAATGACAAGCACTGGTCAGAATTAATACGTTATACTCTACATGAGCGTGTGTAAGAATGTGTGAGTATGTGTAGATGTGTATGTGTAGATGAGGTTAGTGTGTATGTATGTGTGCTTAATGTGTGTGTTTTTTTTTATATGTGTGAGTGTGTGTATGTGAGTGTGTATGTGTTTAGTGTGTATGTGTGTGTGCTTAGTGTGTGTGTGTTTGTATATGTGTGAGTGTGTGTTTAGTGTGTATGTGTGTGTACGTGTTTGTATCACACCAATAAGTTTAAATACCAAAGCTCTGCTACTCAGACTATTTGACCTAGAACCTAAAGAATGAAGATAAGGCTGATCTTGAAAGAATTTCCCCAACGTTAAGTTTGGAGTCAGAAAACGCTGAAAAACCACTTTAATCGCTCCTAGTTGGTCTTGAACGTTGGCATCCCTTAACAGCGGTCAGAAACTGCGGATATCAGTTCCATTTATTTTTCTAAAAATATCAGAATTCCGATGGGTTTTATTTAACGTTAAAACGTCGTAGTATAATGTTGATCATAAAACTTACAGCATTGCTGGAGTCATTCTGAAATAAACACGTGATAATATGCAAAATATCTTAGCTCAGTTGGCAGCGCGTCGTCTTACTCACGGTCCGGAGTTCGATCCCAGCAACGACCGAAATACAATCATTAATTTCTGAAATTGGAGCGGTGATATTATTTTTATGCTCATTGGATTGGGTGATAATATAATCCAATTTTTTTCCTTGAATAAATTTTTCACTTTCCTCCTAAGCAAATGCAAATACACTTCCTCTAAATATTAGCTTCCTTACGCCTACCCATTTAAGTATAATTAATATCCGGGCAGACTTGTTGGGTAACGAGACGCAGTATGTTAGTTAAATTGAACTATAATTGTTTGCAATGTGACATCTACACTTTTAACTTGGAAGTCACGATTTGTGACCTTAGATTTTTTTTGTCACTTTTCTTTTTCATCCGCTTCTACTCTCAACAGCACTTCAATAAACCCTTCAAGCTCGGTGATAAAATGGTCCTCTGGCCGGGTTAGGGAGGAAAAGGGGAAACGAAAAAAAGGGGAGGGATTGGACCGGAGAAGTGCCTTAGTGTATTGGATTAAGACATTTACGTCGATCAAGTTTAGAGATTGTTTATTTTTGTTTGAAATAAGGCTTCTCCGGGCTTATGAAGACAAAAGAAGCAACTAGCTAGTGAACAAAGTAAAGGGATCAAACATTAGAAAGCTTTAAAAAAAAAAAAGTTTGATATATTTGTTTTTAAATTTGGAAATATTACAGGCAATTTTGAAACTTAAGAATTATCTTAGATTACAGCTTACAAACTGATTTAAACTTAAACAGGATACTTTGGGGGTTGGGTTCTGGTAGGAATATCTTTTAAAAACATTTACAAACGTACAAACATATTTATCTTTATCGTCAACATTGATAATATTTTACTATTATATGATTAGTATTATTTTATGGGTATTGATAATATATATCGAAAGTGACAGCTGTAGATCACACGACTTGACGTATGAATACATGAAAGTGTATTAAATACTTTTCTAGCTATCAGATAAAGGCCCTTTTTTATAGAAATTATACCAATAACTTACCTATAGATACCTAAATTAAATAATTATTTGAGTAAGTTTATATAGACATAAACAAATATTTTATTTTTATGGCTTAGTCAGGGATTGACTGTGGGTCTCTTGGATACTATATATATATATATATATATAAACCTATTTTTGCTGCCATGGAAAATAAATAATTTTAATGCCAGGATAGATATGAATAATATTTTTTTGGACCTTCCCAAGGAACGAACACTAGTTACAAAGTTACTAACATAGAAAATAAGCTTGGTTTATCTTTATTAAAAAAAAATTATTTAGCCGTGTCTGGACTTTCCAGATATTTACACTCATGTGGTAAGGATTAGGAAGATATAATTCAGAGTAAATGTATTCGCATTTGAGTGTAGAGAGCGTCGTGTAAAACCATTTCAGGGAAAAGTATCCCATCAAATAATCGAAACCTGGCCTCTCGAACCAAATTGGAAGCTATGTGAACTTAAGGACCACCGGGGTCCTGAAAATAGGAAGGGTGAAGGGTATGTTTGAAAGTTATGCAGGAAAAACATTATGTTTAGTCAGTTCCATTTTACGACTATAAATACAAGGCAAAGATTAATTTATTAAATTAAATGTTTGGCAAAAATATTAAATAGTTGCATAGAGATAGTAAGTAGGCCTAATAGTTTTTAATTGTTCTTTAACATTATAAACCTTATAATTTTTTTAAAAATAATGGTCCAGATTTGTTGCTTGGTACGTATTTCCTTTTCTTTGTGACTTGTATTTACCGAAAGAAATATAGTATGGATATTTTATATTTAATCTTTTGCATTTCAAATTTTTGTAATATATTATATTATCAACATTCTATAATTCTTAATATAATTACCAAACAACCCACTTCGGTGGCCGCGTGGTCTAACACGCTACTCTCGCAGTAGACTAGACGGTCGATGACGGGAAGATCCAGGTTCGAATCTCAGTTGGGTGTACTGAGGGTGTTTATTCCTAAATGGTTTCCCACTCTCTCTCAACGCAAATGGGGGTACACTTTCTATTAATATAGCCTTCCTAAACCCTAACACCGTTAAAGTAATTAGTACATAAGCGTATAACCCAACCGGGTAGTAAGACGCGGTGCTATAAAAATATAATATTATTAACCTTCATGGGATTCTGCGGACCACTTGATATGGTACTGTGAACCCCAACTTTGGAAACATTGCCTTAAACCATGTGACCATCAACTAGAGTAAACAGAAACTACCAAAACCGTTAGCCATGATCACTATGATTTGACCAATTTAATTATACAATTATTTATTTCAGCTATTAAAAACGTAATCATAACGCGGAGCGATTATAGTCATGTTAATTGACTGGCGTTTCCATGTCTGTGAAAAACTCGGCAGTATTTTTAATGTGTTCATTAATTTATGGTAAAAATGTTATCTGACCAACCTGGCTTGAAACGTGTTTGATTTATGTATATTTTATGCTTCACGATAACAAAAATTGTTTATACAATCTCAAATAATATTTATAGTAGGCAACTTATAAAAAATATATCACGTCTTATTAATCAGTAGGTCTAAGCTCATTTTAATTAAGCTAATGGGGTGTGGATAAGGAATAAAGCAATTTCGAGGTAATCAATATGAATTAGTGTGGAAGTAGAGTGGGAAACCATTTAGTAAATACCACTCTCAGTAGACCCAACCGGGGTTCGAATCCCAACGTCATCAGCAGGCCAGTCTAGTACGAGAGTGAACAGGTAGTATGACGCGGTGAGGGAAAAAAATGAATCCACTTGTTTTCTTCCAGCATTTAAAAGTGTAAGCAAGGGAAATAGACATAAGGTGTGTATAATAATTTCGAATATAATTTACGATGAACATTATTCCGTAATGGATGTAAAATGTAATCCATAGGGCACAAACTATATCTTTTGAACAGATAGTAAGTATTGTATCAATTCCTCTGAGGGTATTACATACATTAACAATATATTAAGCCTACGGCACTATTTTGTAAAAAAATTAACCAGCTTCAAGCTTAATCACATTATTTTGACGTGTACAATTTATAAAAAGTGAAATTGTATTACAGTACTCTTTAAGTCTTATTTTAAATGCACAATTATTTATAGCACATATTTAAATTAATATTTGATACTGGTACAGTGACGTTCACAAACATAATATGTTGAAAAGTTTTACCTGTGTACCTTAATCGAACTCTGGAACTTTGACAGAAAGTGCCAATAAATATGCCGTATTGCAGAAACATCATTATTTAAATTTGGAAGAAGGTGCGTGAAAGGTATATACAAAACATATAAAAGGGGACGAACACAATATGGCTGTTATTATTACTATTAGCACCGCGTCTTACTACCCGTTCGGGTTATACGCACTTACGCTAATGTGTAATGGTAGGGTGATTGTGAGATGAAATGGAAGACCTACAGTTTAACGTGGAATCCGAACCACGGTGGAGGCCTGGCATTCCTCACATTCACAAGTTGTGATTAATACACGTCTTGTCAGAGTTGAAGGAAGGGTTTGGCAATCAGATAAATCTGTGCCGGGACCAAGGATTGAACCCCGGACCCCCAGCACAGAAGTCTGACACCTTACCCCTAGACCGCCAGATCACCCAATTTGGATGTTACAATGAATGAAAAGGAGAACACACAGTTCACACTTTACATTGCTGCCACTGAAATGACCCTGAACCTTATATAGGTAGGTATTCTTAGAGATCTTGTACACAATTTATTTTAATATAAATTTTATAAATAAAGTCATTTTATCTATTTTTATATTGCCTTATAATAGTTTTCAAACAAATAAGCTTGAAAAATCCTTAGCGATAAAGTGACGCAGCACACGTAACACAATTATATACAGGTTGTTTGGAAACTCATAGCCCAAACTGCACATATAGCTTGTTGAACCAAAAGTAATACAAAATCCTTATACACTTACATCCGGAAAACTATGCAAATACCATTAAATTGTGTTCAAAGTTTCAGCGTACAGCACCAAGAGATCAAAGCTGTTCAAGCATGCGTGTACAACAAGTTGCATAGGAGTTAGACGCGCGGCACTACACATGTAATAATGGCAAGCACTTTCTGTGACGTAGGACCGTCAATGATGAGCCTCAGAACGTATTCCCATTTCTAGATGGATTAGTGTGCTGTTTATTATTAACTGTGGTATGTTCTGCTGCCGTGCTCCAAGATGTCAAAGTGTGTAGTGCCGTGCACCTAGCTCCTTTGCAACCTGTTGTACATGCATACTCGAACAGCTTTGCTCTCCCAGCGCTGTACGTTGAAACTTTGAGCACAATTTAATGGTATTAACATAGTTTGCTGGATGTAAGTGTATAGGAATTTAATATTACTTTTGGTTCAAACAAACTATATGTGTAGTTAGGGCGTTGAGTTTTTGAACACCTGTATATGTGTAGATACAGAGTGGAACTAATTTAGTCTGAATGAGTATTAACACACCGGTTGCAAAATCATTGTAGTATCGGCACTGTCCGTATGTAGGAGTCCACCATTAAATTAATTTAAATTAGTTGAAAAATGAAACCTGAATAACAGTAATTCTTCACTCATAATTTAAAGGCTGAGTCTGTGATGGACGTCTGAAATGACCCTGAGCACGGGACGAATCTTGGATAGCTCAGTGGCGCGGCTAAGCGAAAGGTCTTGGGTCTACTTCCCGTGTCCAGGTTTCATTTTTTTAAACTAATTTAAATCAATTGTCTAGTCTGGTTTACCAGTGACCGTGAGGTCAGGGTTCAAATTATGTGCTGGTGTACTCTTGGTGTTTTTTCCTGAATGGTTTATCACTTTCCGTCCACGCAAATGCCATATACATTTCATCGTAAAATCTATTATTCTCATCTCAATCCCATTAGTTTGTAACATTAGATGCGTATACTCCGGACGGGTTTAAATATGTGGTGAGACCCCCGCTCCCTTCCAATCCTGACCCCCTCACCTTTCTCGTCACAGGCCCCCTCCGCATACATCATTTGTAAGCTACGCCACTGTTTCAAATGTATACATATTTTTCTCCTCTCAACAAGTTTTTTTTATCTCTCCACAAGAGCGTATGCCAATGTCTCTCCAGGGGATGACTCCTAAGGTCAATGGGGTTCTGTGCTCTCTTACGTGCCGTCCCCCTCCTCCCTCCTCCCTGCACCATCCTACATCCAGGACCCACAATACACCTCTTCCTTCCCCAACCAAGTACACTCAGTTACAAAATAAAGACCGTTTGCGATTTTTATAAAGCTAAATAAAATTTATTTAGGATGTCATTTGTTTTAGTGCCGTATTCACCTTCGTTTGACCTTTTTTTCCCCCCTAAGTTTAGATATATTTTGAAATAGTAGAACTATAACTCATCGATAAAATACTTTTTTTAATAATAAAAAATTATCTCATTACTGTAACTTTTTAAAATCAATATAGAATTCTTTTTTTCTTTCTTTCATCAATTCGAATATTTGTTCCTTATAAATGTTGAACTATTTGGCAGATTTTGACCAAACATGGCAAGTGCGCACACAAACAAAACACAAACAAATGACTATAATTGCATAGATATCTACTATCTTTTTCTGGTTAACATTCTAGAACAAATGAGGCCCCTGTTATAAGTTTAAGAAAATAGTATTTCGAGCATGTTTAGAGGTCAAAAAATTACTTTAACTTGGGAATGTTAACGACGAGATAACAGGTGTTTTTTTGTTGTTTTTTTGCAGTTTTTAAAACAAAACTTCTTTTTTTTTGCCAAAATAAATCAAATGTTGGTTTTTGCTTCAGTAGAAACATAATATAGTTAATGGTCTTCACATGGTGATATCAACAGTTGTTTAACGATTTTGTTTAAGATGGATACCTAGGGAATGTTAGGCCTCCCAAATAATTATGTATACAGTACTTTATTTTTGGTAGAAATCTGTTAACGTGTAGTTTACTGTCGGGTAATTTTCGAAAAATTCGGGATATTTTGATAATGGCTCCAACTATTTTGTTCAAGGGTACTTTACTGACGATTGTGTTTTTTTAATTTGAATATTTAAAAAAATGGCTTTAGTGATTTGGTTGAAAATAGGTATTATTTAAGGTTCTTACATTATAAGTAATCAAGTATGTTTATTTTTCTAAAAAAAATAACGCCTTGGTGATATAGTTAGTTAACGTGCTAGTTCCCTAAATGGTTTTCCACTCTTCCTTCACGCAAATGTGAATTCACTTCCTCTAAATCCAACCTTCACAATTCCTAACCTATTAGTGTAATTAGTACTTGAGCGTATAACCCAAACGGGTAGTAAGACGCGGTGCTAAAAAAATAATAATAATAATTTTCTAAAGGTGACCTGGTGGTCTAAGGGTAAGGTGTCAGACTTCTGTGCTGAGCGTCCGGGGTTCAATCCTCGGTCCCGGCACAGATTTATCTGATTGCCAAACCCTTCCTTCACCTCTGACAAGACGTGTATTAATCACAACTTGTGAATGTGTGGAATGCCAGGCCTCCACCGTGGTTCGGATCCCACGCTAAACTGTAGGTCCTCCATTTCATCTCACAATTACCCTACCATTACACATTAGCGTAGTGTGTACAACCCGAACGGGTAGTAAGACGCGGTGCTAATAATAATAATAATAATAATAATAATAATAATTTTCTAAAATAAATTAACTCAAGGGTAGTTTAATTATAACAGATTATTGAAAATTTTAATTTTTTTGAAATTGACCTTGAAGATTGCGTTTAGAATGGGTATCTAGGAATAGTTCTTATTGATAAATATTTAAAGTTGTGCTCTAGAAATAAATAGTTTTTCGTGATAAATAATATCAACTTTATATTTTGACCAATTAAAAATAATGTTAGAGTTGTTTACAAAAATAACTTATTTTTGAAAATTTGAAACTTTATAAAAATATTTGAACAGTTTTGTTTAAAATTTATATAAATAGGATGTTTGTTGTGATTAACAAAATGATGTATTCATTCATATGTGGGAAACTTACTTAGAGGGTCTTTACTGAAAACCTCTTTTGTTTTTTTAATTTTCTTCCAAGCTATAAAATACATAATATTATGATAAAAGTTTGTGCGATTGTATCGTAACATATATTTTACTAGCGAGGGCTTTAAGAGCTTTAATCTATTTACAACTTTTAATTAAACTGGTATTTAATGAATATGAAACATACCTCCCACTACATGTTCGCTAATTTGACAATATATTATTAAATGAACCTCTATCCAGGTCTACTTGAGAACAAAACGTTTTATTTAATAAAAAAATTCTCCGACGTTTGTCTCTTTTTACGCTTTGTAGATGAAAAATGGGTTTTATTATTATTAATCTAAAAAGACTGACACGTTTCGTCGTAAATTTAGAGCATATAAAAAAAACAGCAGGGTGTCGTGATATTAATTTTATAAAATAAAGAATCGAGAGGAAGAAAAAAATGTCAAAAGTTAAAAAAAAAAAATCCTTATAATTTGTGTGGTTTAATTATCAACTAAGATATGTTTATCATATCTTGATACCTGTTATTAATTAATCCCTTAACACGCATCAGTGAGCACGTGGGTTAAATGTCTGACTCATTTAGTGCAGTTTGTCGAGTTCGAGGTTCAATTCCCACGTGGGTGTACTAAGGGTATTTTCTCGTAAATTGGTTGAACTGTGTTCCCTCCATGCAAATTCGAGTACAGGTCCTCTAAATTATAACTTCCTCATCCTTACCCCATATAGTGAAATTAAAATATACGTATAGTCCGGATGGGTAATAAGACGTGGTGGTTAAGAAACAATACATGTCTTACCTTTGAAATTGTTAAATATTTTATTCTAAGTAAACTATTCGTGTTGTTTTCAGAAGTCGCCAGTAGATGTCGTAGTTGTAACAGTCCTACCTTGACGGGTTACATTATGGCCCTATCTTAAAAGTTACGCCATAGTGGGACCATACAAATAATGGAGGTAGGCTTACCTTGCTTGGTTCCACTATGGTGTTGTTTAATGCGTAGAGTCATAATAATTATAATCGGTCGAATTAAGATTGTCACCTTTCCGGGTAAATGGCGTGTACAGTCTCTGGACAAATATTAAGTGTAAAATATTTACAATGTTTAAATATTCACACGTCAGTTAATTTAATATATTTTTTTTTAGCACCGCATCTTTCTATCCATTTGTGTTATACGATTATGTACTAATTACGTTAATTTTTGAGATTATGAAGGTTATATTTATAGGAAGTGTACCCGTATTTGCGTGGATGGAGACTGTAAAACCGTTTTGGGGGGAAAACCACCCTCAGTACAGCCAACCAAGCTTCGAACCCAGATCTCCCCGTCATCGGCAGTCTTGTCTCCTGTGAGAGTAGCGTGTTAGACCACGCGGTTATCGAAGCGGGTTAGTTTAGTATTGAGTAAATGCGCTAATGCCAGATCGTAGTAGTGAAGAACGCTATTGTGAGCTTAAGGTAGCGTGAACATTCGTCCCGATTTTTGGGAACAGTCTCTGAAACAAGACTTATATTTTGGTAAGAACTTTATTCTCAGTACAATGTGGTGGGTTTGGAATTTTTTTTTGTGTGGGTTGGGGGGGAATTATTTAACCCTCTTTTGTTCAGAATCTTCTTTGGAGTAGAGAAACTACTCTCTTGCACTTGGAAATTCTGAGTTTGGCTTGGCTTGCCCTGCTACAGGTGAGTTTCCTGCCAGATTCTCTAAAAGAGGCCTTTTTTTTACTCATATTAACAATGTTATTAATATGTTTATTTTAATCGAAAATTCATACACATACGTTAAAGAACCAACATAGTGCTGCACTGGATGACTGCTTTTACTAGTTCGGCTTTGTCTATCCATATTTATCCTTCTATCTCTAACTGTAGATAATGTGGGAGTGGCCGAAGAACAAGAGCAGATAAAAACATAAATAAACAAGTGATAAGCTAGTAAGCCAATCACAAGATTTCAACTTCATCGGCGATGTATGCTAGGCGTGACCTGAAACAACTTAAGTTTTTAGTTTTTCTCTGCGTGACGACTTCTTTGGAGAACCATTCAAATTTCACGTCCACCCGACTCGCTTTGGATGCGCCTGAAAAGCTCGATACAAGTAGACAACTACGTCTACTGTTGGGGAAATTATATGGAATAGCTCGTTAGATGGAAAGCGTGTGTGTCTTTGTTTTGCTTTGTTTTACCACACAACACAATAATTAGAAAAAATCAATCGTAAAACTAGACCTAGCCTAAAATATTTGTATCCAGTATAAAATAAAATATGTCGGTAATCATCTCCTTCTAGTTTGTGTCACTCTCGTGTTAGACTGGCCTGTTGAAGACTGGGAGATCGGGGTTCCAATCCTAGTAGGTACTTCTGAGGGTTTTTTTTTTATTAAATTACTTCTTACCCTCCTTCCATGCATATTATTATACTAGCAATCCCGCACGGTGTTGCCCGTGACCCACTGTAGTATAAGAATTATATATCTAAGCCACTCACTAAAATGGTTTAGAATTACAGTCGATTTCGTACAAGTTTTTTTTTCCCCCGAGGAGGATGCGGCATATTTTTTTATCACAGTTATCTCTGAAACGTATTTCTAAACCATATTAACAATATCTTCTTCAAAAATTTGTTAAAAATAGCCTAATTAAAAAGCTAATTAAAATTTAAAAATCCGGCTTCGAGGTGCACTCGAACTCCCTTCCGTCCACCTATGTTAAAAATGTCAGATCTCTGCGTGCCGTAGATTTGGCTGGGCATCGCACACACAAACACACAGATACTTTCTTTTATTATATATATAATATATATGTCCCCTATATTATAGATATATATAATATTTATATTATATATGTATATTACTACTAAAATGCTTCCTTTCTCATCACTACCCCATTAGGGGGCAGCCAGACTGGGCGAGCGAGCGACATGGTTTTCTCACCCTCTCTCCAAGCTAATGGTGATTCTTATTTGTAAAGGCCTACTTTGATAATATTGAAGTATTTTAACTAATCAGTTTTTCATATACATACATACATACATATATATATATACATATATACATATATACATACACGTATAAGTATGGTTTATGATATTAAATTTTTATAATGATAAACAGTGTCTAGATATACAATTTAATCAAAATCGTTAGAGCGAATTTTGAGAAAATCTATTTTTTCTTATTTCGCCCTTCAGTAAACTCCCCTTAATTTTATGGTTAGATATCTAATTCCAAAAACCCTTCGGTGGTGAGGGGGAAGGGGGAGACCTAATGAAAACCCCAGATACCGAGTTATAAAAATACCGATTATGACCGATCAAGATTATAAGGTTTACACTCAAACTTTATAATAAAGTACTAGATATAGAGTTTTAATTGCGATGTAATTTTCTTAAACGTTATCGACTGAAAATGGCCATTATCTCGACCAGTTGTCGAACCCTGATCTAAGGTCCTTTTTTAAAACTCACATGGTGTTAATGCTGCCATCATGCACCCGAGCGTACTGTTTTTAAACCTCAGGATTCACAACCATCCACCCCCCCTCCACCTGCGCCACGTTCCATTCGGCCCATCCCAACAAAGGTGAGGTCAGAGGGGAAATCTTAGCGACGTGATCTTCGATGTTGTATCTCGATGTTAAAAGAGAAAAAGAGGCATTTTCTAAATAACAAAAAACCTCCTAAGAACAATAAAGAAGCGACCAACCATATAAAGTAGCCTGCTTTGCTTTTTAAAAGGAGAACTTTCTTTTATATTCCCCATTTCCATTGCGTAAGTGTGTGTGTGTGTGTGTGTGTGTGTGTGTGTGTCTTCAGGAAGAATGGCTTTGAACTTGGGTGGGGTTGGGGGGGAACATGATTTAATACAAAACAACAATTTAAATTTCATAACATTCTTTATATTAAATTCTTTTACTGAATATTCAGTTATTCTTACAACCGGCCCCCCATCCCCCCGCATCAGAGGGCTTGTGGTATAAATGCTGAGATCACTTAGTCTGATTTTCCGGGGTCGGGGAGGTTGGGGTTTGAATCCCAGCCAGGTGACTTTGACACCATTTCTGTTTCGTGGATAATCGTGTATCTAATAATCCGGTTAATCGACCTGGAGGGATAGGGGGGAAGCCCTTACCAAGTTCGTACCAAATAAAGGGTGGTAAGAGGTTAACCCCCACCCTTATTATCCCCCAAATAGTGTTATTAATAATGTATGCTTGTATTATTCCTCAATGTCTTAAGTTGATAGCTTATTGGCATCTTGTAAAATTCATAATACAACCTCAATTTTTTTATTTTAAAACGCATTAATTTTATTTTAGATGATTTAGAAAAAAATCCCTTGCCTATTTTTTAGGTGGCTTCACTATGAGCCATCATAGATATTAGCCCCTTCCAGCCCCCACCACCCTCTTATCTTGCAAAGTAACAACCTAGTATGACTTTGGGGGAAAACTCGCTCTGGAGTATTTATTAAGAAAATGACAGTTCTGAGGTTTCAAAAACCACTAAAACAATCCTTAATTAACTCGGAGTTTTTGTTGTGCTTCCGTTATTAATTTACTTTATTTGTTTGAGGAAGGAATATACGTTTATAACCATTTACTTTTATTTTAGGAAAAATACTGCAAGGGATGCCAAGAAAGAGATGGGAGGAGCAGATAGCAGAAAGTGTGCGAGTGAGAGGAGAAGAATGGAAGCAGTTAAAGGAGGAATTATAGAGGAAAATGGAGGCATTTTATTAAAGTGACCCGGCCACAGGTTGGAAACATTTGACGATTATGATGATGATGATGATGACTTTGATTTAGAGCCCTTATTTTTTTTATCAAGCATAGTCTCATAGCTGCGTAAATATGCTTAAAAACTCTTTGAAAATGAGCTAATGTTACAATTTCACACTTTTTTTATATTAATAAAACTCAAGGTTGTTAATGAAAAAATAGACCTGTTGGAATCTTTCGACTTTCTTTTGGCTTTAACCCTATTTTGAAATAACGCATCGTAGAATTAAATGTTGTGTTAAAGCTGCACGTCTGCGCCGCAATTTCTCGCTTACCGAGGCGGCCCCCTTAACGTCCTAATCATAGCTATCCCTTCATCGGATGATATCTTAGTTATTTTTCCTTCTGGTCACTAAAAGTTTCCCCAATCTAAAGCTCCAAGTTCGATCCACAAATCATAACGAAAGTCGTCATCTGGCTCTGTTGATTTGTATCGTAATACATTTTTCCACAACGAATAAAGTTTACGAGAGGCGGGGTAGCCCATTCAACAACGGAGAGGGTCAGAAGGGAAATCTCACCGACTTGTAGCCAACTAACCGACCTGCGCGGGCGGTATCACTCTAGTTCGGGTTCCTCGACTACTTGGTATGATGACGGTACCATGTTCTCATGTTGCCTCTACAACACAACTGCCTGGGAACCAAACTACGTGACCAGAAGTGTGAACAGGCCCATACATAAAACCACACACTACTATCGACACTTCTACAGTACTCGCCACGGCTGATTGACCATCAGGCTGACATCTTCACAACTCATGGGTTCGTTGGTTGACTACAAACATGTTAAGGAGGGCTATGAATAAACAAAGTTGAGTGGTTTTTTTTTTTAGCACGGCGTCTTACTACCCGTTTGGGCTATACGCTTATGTACTAATTACGCTAATGGTTTTATAGATTAGGGAGGATATATATTTATAGTAATTGTACCCATATTTACGAGGAGGGAGAGTGGAAAACCATTTTGGAAAAACCAACCACCCCCCCTCCCCCCAGTACACCCTACCGAGATTCGAACCTCGATCTACCCGACATCCGTAGTCTAGTTTACTGCGAGAGTAGCGTGTTTGAGGGTGGACTGGGCCGCCGGGTGATATCCTAGTAGGCCAGTTTGATTTGGACCACCGCAACTACTTTAGACTAAAATAGACATATTCATTAAAAATTATTTCATTTTTATTAAATTATAATCAAAAGTTGCAGTGAGTTAGACTGAGGTACTCAGAATACATCATTTGTTAATATATGATGATGGCATTAAATTTAAAACCATTCAGTTTGTTGTTTCTTGGTGTTGTTTATAAACAAACGTATCGAGTGGGGGATCAGTTTACAAACTTAAATATATCAATAAATACACCCAGCTGTTGTCTAAGCGTTTAGAAGCGTTTTTTTCTAATGTCAGTAGAAACTGATCATCGGTAATGTAGCTGAAATGTCCTCGGGATTAAACTAACCAATAATAAAGATATACATACTTCACCTCACCACTTCAGCTTACACTGAAACATAGCTTCAGTGGTAGATATTAATATATTGTAACGAGATTAGTGTTCAACTGCGGGTTCGGCACGCTCGTAATTTGTTTTGCGTGCGCGCTCTTTCTCTCTCTGTCTGTAATAGAATCTAATCTAATAGAATAATCTAGAAATTGAGGACACCAGACTTTTAACTGCGTTCCCTATACATACACGATCGGCGATAGCCATAGGACCCCCAGTATGAGTTGTGAATAGTGAAATGAGTGGACCGGCGTGTCCGGGAGTGGACTAGTGTGTCCGAGAGTGGGCCGGCGTGTCCTGTGAGTGAGCTAGTGTGCCCGGGAGTGGATCAGCGAGTCTAGCGTTCGTGTAACGCAGGTCAGTGCAGTGTATTGTTCACGGGGACCAGTGGCAGCTTAAATTAATCACACGAGTGACGTAGACATTGATTGTTACTGTGAATTGTGTTAGTAATGAACAATTTTGCTACTGTTTTAAGTATTTGAATGGTTATTATTAGTTTCATAAGTAGTAATTTGTTTATTTAATCTAATTTCATTTTATGTGTTCTCGTTCTCTTATTAATTTACAGACTTAATTATCACTCTCCTTATTAATTCAGTGGCGTGTTTAGTTGTAGTTAATTTAATTCTATTAGTGTATGTTTTGTTTAATTTTTAATAATCAAAACCACGTATATTCTGTGAGCGTTTTCAATCTTGTTTAACCAGCAGCATACCCCAATATCCTGAGAAGAGCTCTCGTGGCTCACATGGTGACGCTCGCCCGTTATAGTACACTAAGGGTCTTCATATTTGTAGTCCCGGGCCGCTTGGAATCTGACAATCCACTCCTGTATGCCTGAACAAAGCTGGGTGGTTTGGGATTAATAATGTAGTGTTAATGCAGTATTAAGGTGGTATAAAAGATGAGGCTGAGAGTTGTTTGATTTATAGTATAGAGTTAAGCAGTTGTTTATGCAATGTTTTGAAATGATCCTTACCTAATCTCCAAAATGTATATCTAACAAATAGCCCAATACAACGGGTATATGATTGTGTGCCATGCAATATTGGACACAGTATATTATGAAAACAGAATTCTCTCACCTGGGCATGTTTTATAGCTGCCGTCTTTGTTTCAAGAGAACCTAATATACTATTTAACAAATAGTTGCATACAATATTTTGTCCATGATTGTGTGCTATGCAAGGCTGTACACGCTATACTACTGTAAACACCTCTCAACTGAATAATGTTTTGTTGCGCACGTTACTGTACGAATATAGGGTATTTAACAAACTTATACAATATTTGTCTACGATTGTGTGCCATGCAAGGCTATACTACTGTAAACACTTCTCAACTGAATAATGTTTTGTTGCGCACGTTACTGTACGAATATAGGGTATTTAACAAACTTAAAACAATATTTGTCTACGATTGTGTGCCATGCAAGGCTGTACACGCTATACTACTGTAAACACCTCTCAACTGAATAATGTTTTGTATCGCACGTGTTTGCACGGAAATATCTAACAAACATTCAGATCCAACGGATCTATTATTGAACGACTAAGCTTACATATTGGAATTCCTCCTTCGTATCGCAGTCAAGTCGTGCCTCATACCATATGTTTGAAATATATCTAATATTGAACAACTTGTAAATGGAACACAAGTCGGAACACTAAAAAGTTACTCTTGGCGTCGTTCTAAAGATACTTAACTTCAAGTATATACCAACACAGGTAAATTTATAAAGACCTGCATCGATGTTCGCGTGGTCTTAGGCGTCACTCTCACACTATTTAAAAATATTATTTTAGGTATTTAAAGTGCATTTTATGAACCGACTTTTTTTTTTAGCACCGCGTTTTACTATCCGTTCTGATTGTATGCTAACCGATTTATTAAATCAGCACAAAACTTATAAATTAACTTAAATCTAGAACAGACACAACACCCAGCCCCCCGGACGTTAATACATCACTGTGAAAGGGTAAGTCCACATTTAACCAATGCTTTTTTTTTTGCCATGCTGGGAATCGAACTTTGGAACCTAAGTTCAGTAGACACGCTAACAACTAAGCTAAATGTATAGCAGGTAACACGGGCTCGAATCCCGGCCGGGTGGTGTATTGGTGTTTTTCTAAACGGTGCACCCATCACTTTCTCTCTCACTTCGAATTAAATAAAACCACTTCGGTGATCGAATGGTCAAAGGCATCTCTCTCGATATATTAAACTACTGATGACAGCGAAATCGGGGTTCGAATCCTAGTAGAATGTATTGAGGGTGTTTATTTATTTCTAAAATGGTTTCCCACTCTCCCTCTACGCAAACAACGCGGGTACACTTCCTCTAAATTTCACACTGCTCATCTTCGCCTTAATAGTGTAAATTTTTCAAACTTGTTTTCCACTCTCCATCCACGCAAATGTGGGTACACTTCCTCTAAATATAACCTCACTAATCTCTAAAACCATTAACGTAATTTGTACATAAGCGTATAGCCCGAACGGGCAGCAGGATGCGGTGCTAGAAAAATAAAAAAGTGTGCATAATTATATGGATCGACCGGACTGGTAGTAAAACGCGGTGTGCACTTAAAAAAAACATAGAAACAGTTTTGAATTAAGAAATAAATTCGTAGATACTGATTGATCGTCTCAAATTTGTGTGTTATGATCTGCTCATGATGGTAAACTTTATGGAGTAAATTATCATAATTTTGTAAAATTGTAAAATTTGATTTTAGCATCAAATAAAATACTTTCTCTCAACTCTCAGAGGGAAAATTATTGTGATTGTAAAAAAAACCCAAAAAACACACAATATTTTGATAGATGTCGAAGTTTTGTGACCCCTTGAAACAGAAAAAATTTTTTTTTCGCAGTGTCGTCTGTCTGTCTACCTGTTTATCCGTGTTTCTGTATCTCCAACTAGAGCCGGAACCATTTTACTAATCAGGCTAGAATTTGTTATCTAGGGTTTTTATGAGGTTTCCCAGAGGTATTTAAGAAAAGTATCTTTCTAACCTTAAAATTAAGGCTGGTTTATTAAGAGTGAAAAGAAACATCAATTTTCTCAAAATTTACTTTAAGAATTTTAATTATAATGTGTATATAGGCAATGTTTAACATTACACACAAAATGGAAACTCTCATTTTCCCATGAAAATAACTTTGAGGGTACTTTACATGAGTGGAAAATTTCAATTTTGATCACATCCCCGCAACTATTTGAGATAAGATAAAACTTATCATGGTAAAGTTGTAGGACCATTAACAAATTAAAAATTCAAATTTCTGAATATATATTTCATAAAATCTATATTTTCTACGTTATAGGCAAATACAGTTTTTTAAATAGAGCTTTGTAAAATGGGGAGAATGGTGAGTTCAAGGGGGAATGGAAGGGGACGCGAGAAAAGGCCAGTGTTTTTGGAATTTGTATGGCAAAAAAAAAAAAGTTTTGGCCAAAATAAATAAAATATTGCTCCAATACAAAGATAAAATTTAATTTTCTCCACATGTTGATATCAACAGTTCCTGAACATCAGATACGATCATGGCGGCATTATCTAACAAACTTTTTAAATAATGAAGAGAAAAAGTTGTCGTTGAATGCCATAACACTTGTAAGAGATATTCCAGAAATGTTGAGGTCACTATGTGAAGAAAATTAAATTATATGCTTGTAATGAAGCAATATTTTATTTATTTTGGCAAAAAAAAAGTGTTGCCATAAAAACTGGAAAAACATTGTATTTTTCTCGTGTCCCTTCCATTCCATTTTGAACAGAACAAATAATGTGTTTCTTTGACGGTGTATATTAGTTCAATTATGCTCTTTGGTAAAATGCGATGTTCTTTTTTTACCCATTGTTTCTATAATAACGTATATTATTTCGTTAGACATATTGCGAGCTGTAAATATAATTTAGATATTTATTTAGTTTTCTTTCATCTTACATAATTGCACTACAACATGCTACTAATTAATGACTTGAAAATATATTTCTCATTTTGAAATCCATCGTAAAATCTATATTTTTCGGAAAAAATACATGTAAACAAGCAGTTTGAAAACAATATATTTAAGTTGAAACTTTTCTTTCCAAGCATTTAAAAAAAAAAAGCCCCTGTAACGTTGTTCTTAATGAGGTTAGGGGGCAAAATCACCACACCGTAAATTTAAAGGCTGATTTTGTTTTTCGACCCCTCCCAAGATAAATCACAAGGGAGAATTTTGGCTTTGGACCAAGAATCTTGACGACGAAGTTAGCGCGGAATCCAAGCTCAAATAAAGTACTTATATCTCGCCATTCTTATTTTAATATTTTTATTTTATCTACATAAATTTTGTATCTGTAAACAAATAAAATAATAAAAATCAGGCTATTCAGTTACAGACGACATTCCAGATTAATTATAAAAATAAGTTGAATTAAAGATTATTTTTATTACGTTCTGAAACTAGTTCTTATTCTTTTATATTATTTTATGTTCAAACCACTTTAGTGTTTATTATGTTGTGTGATTTATTTATATTAAAACAACCTACCTCGGTGGCGCTAGTTTCGTGTTGAGCCAGACTGCCGAGGACGGGGAGATTGAGGTTCAAATCTCACTCAAGTGAACCAGGTGTGGTTTTTCCTAAATGGTTTTCCACTTTCCCTCCACACAAATGTGGGCTCACATCCAATATATTCATTCTTCCCAATCCCTAGCCCATTAGTGTAATTAGTACTTAATTAAGCGTATAATCCTAACGGGTAGTAAGACGTAGTGCTAAGTAAATAAATATACTAAAACAAATGTGTATAGTTCAATCTTAATCTTTTTTTTAATAATCGTTTCATTATTATTTAGTAGCCCCAAAGAAAACCACACAAAATATCATAAATATTAGTAGAAAAAATCAAATAATCATAAATATTACATATTGTAAATTTATTAATAGGCTATAACAAAAAATAACTAAAATTTTCAATGATGATTCATAGGAACAAATCACACTATCATATTTGTTGTTTGGCTCAAATTTGTACAACATTTAATAATTAGATCCAATATTAATTCTGATAGTTTCTGATGGACAGGCATGATATTCTGACAACATTTTAAGAATATTTAGGGCTTATCACTATTTGAATATGTCGGGTGAAATTAGAAACTCTTCTGGCTGAGACATTCTGTGGAGTTGCGTACTTCAATTATCTTAAGTCTCCACTAATGGTATGTTTAGAGCTAATTAATGTTTCCTCCGAGGTAAAATGTAACGTTGGCAGCAACTGTAAACGTGTATAAATGAGCAAGTCTTCGCTCCAGTGATAACACCACACCACACCTAAACTTCCCTCGTGAGCGTGTTAACGTGTGATTAAACCTTACCAAGAAATCCAACCCCTTTCAGCCAATCTAAATCATTTAAGAAAAAATTCACGGGGGGGAAAAAAAACCCACCTTTAGCTACATATTCCCAACCGTATTGTATTACCCGACACTTCGCACGCGATGTTGGCAACTCTGGGAGATAGCGTGACGCGGTCTTATCGGGTAAGGTCCTGAGTTACAAGTTCAGTCAAGGCATCACTTTATTTATTATTATTTTGGGGTATTTAACCCTCTATCAGGTGCAATAAGAATCGTAACACCATTGGGTGCAACTAATCTGTCAGATTAACAATACAATTATCTCCCTATTTTAATTCAAATTTAGTTGGAAAAGTACTAAAACTGTTCAGTTTATTTCAATTTTGTTTTATAAACTTGAAATCAAGAACAAAACATTCACATGAATAATAAAAAATATAAAACTGTCCACTGAAATTATGCGTTCACACAAAAATAATAATTTGTGATTGTGAACGACTAAACCACTAAATGTTGAACTAATCACTAATAGCATTGAACTAACACCATTATTATCAATCTTAAATGCAGTTTATACTTGTACAGTAGCCCCATGGCTTCTTTGGTGCTGACTGACAGTTCACAGCTGACTTCTGACAGTCAACAGTTAGGTATATATCTAAATTTTGACTGTCAGAAGTGACAGCTGCTAAACACATGTTTTTTGCAGATTATATAGTTCGGCGTAGGGATACATAATTTGATCTGGTAGCTTTTCAAAGCCGTCAGCTGTCAGCTGTCAGCTGTGAACTGTTAGTCAGAACTAAAGAAGCCATGGGGCTACTGTACTTATGTAATAACACATATTTTTACAACACTTTTAAGGAATAAAATCTGAAAAAAAATTTGAGATTTGCAAAAACTTACACGATAGGGTGCAACTATTCTCACGGATTACTCGTTCACAACTGAGGTCCACAGAACACAGAGAAAAACAACTACGCGACCATTGTATAGAAGGTGGTGAAGGAGGAAGCTACTTTTACAGGAAAAATTCCATCTTCCACACAAAAGAAAAGTTCCGTCTTCATCTTACAGAGATGCTCCCGATGGAGGGTTAACGGGCACTTTCTGAAAGAATGATTAAATTAGCATTACTGGATTTGTTCGATATGTTTGCCCTATGAATAATTTTGACGGGTTTGTTACTAACCATTTCTCTATCGCTAAGGCTTAGCTAACTAACAAACAAACAAACAACAAACAATTTAGAAGACAAACAAACCTCGCAGTTCTCTCTCAACAACGATTCAATTCGACCCTTCCACAACTTTGTCAGAGAATTGAACCTCGCTCTTCCATTCAGATGCTGTTATTTGTAGAGAGTGTGGATGAAACTAAACATCGGAAGGGGGGAAACTTCACTCGGTTTCTCAGAGATATTCTGAGAAACTATAAAGTGTAAACCTTCGTTTCTTTACATACTTTTTTTCCTCTTAGTGTGGGGGAGGGGCACAGCGTCACTCCGACTAGCCTCTATAAACCAAATTATCTGTTTAGGGAGTAAATAGTTCTCGGCTCAGTAAGACTTCAAACGAACGAACGTTTCAGCGGCAACTTTTATTACAGTTAGAGGGTGAAATACATCCACCATGTGTTCATTTTCATCCCCTAAATATAGGTGGGGGTTGTCTGTAAGGATGTGGCTAGTAAACTTTTGAGATATCCCGACCGACAATCGTCTGGGGTTTATTTTAAGATACATTAGTATTATACAGTTTCAGTGGATTACGACTTGGTTTTACAACTACCGACATCTTTTATAAAAAATAAACATATTTGTTTGTTACAAACTTTTCCGACGACACAATGTGCTGTAGGCATTATTGAGCATACATAGAAAGCGAGTTTCTCAACTAAATTTCACATGTTTTTTAAGATATAACGAACAAAGTACAGGACTTCATTTCAGCTTTGGTCATCTCCAGGGCTTGGATTTTAAAGAAATGCCATATATTTTTTGGTACATCATAGACAAAGCTCATGCGTACATATTTATTTATTCGAGACATTTAACGTACACTTTCTGAACCCAATGATTAAATCAGCACACGAGAATTTCTATGAGCGAGAATGAAGAAGGGGCTACCAATTTTGCCAGGAAAGGTATTTTCGCATATCTTCCAGTATTCTTTTACGTACCACAGTTGAAATGGTACCGACGACTTTACTTTCCCTACAAAGGAAGTTGTGCCACGAATTTGTATCGATAAAGAAAAGTCCGTCGACCTCAACTGGGTTTGAACCCATGATCAGCTGTTCCTGAGGTGAGCGCTTTATCCCAAGACCACTGAGGTTGACATGAGAATGTCCATTTTGTTTGTAATGTTAAACATTGCCTAGATACAAAATTTAATCAAAATCTTTAGAGCAGATTTCGAGGAAATCCATTCATTCTCTTTTTTCTTCTCCAGCAAACTACCTTTAATTTTAGGGTTAAATATTTAATTCCAGAAACTCTTCCGGGAAACAATGAAAACCTTAGATACAAAATTTTAGCCAGATCAATAAAATGGTTTCGGCTCTCTAGCCCGAGGTACACACAGACAGACGGACAGCATTGCAAAAACAACTTTTTCGATTTCAGGGGGTCATGAAACGTCGACAATTATCAAAATCTCGAGTTTAATTTTGTTGACTATCACTGAGGGGTTAAGAGAAAGTAAAAAATTGTGTAGTAAAATAATTTACAAATACTCCATGCAGTACCGGATACGTTATTTTACAAGAAAATGAATAACAACAAACACTAAGTTTCTAATGTTGTTTATAAAATATGTAGAGCTTCCTGGAATCAAGTTAGTTATAAACACAAACAGAACTTTAAGAATGCAGACAAGTTTCTTGATTTTAGACGTAACATTAGAACGATTATAAACACAGACTCCAGGCGGTTTGCTCCTGTGTAGAATGCAGGTTATTTCTGAGGGTTAAACAAAAAAAGGTAACAAAAACCGTTCCTTCGGGAACACCATACAAGATTTATCCGGAACCTTCTAGGGACTCCTGGTTCTTTGTCAGACTTTATTCTAAACATCAGAAGGAACCTTAAGAGCCTCTCTAACCGCCACGGATAACCTGTAACTTAGGTAAATATTAACAGCTTCATTGGCCAAATGCAGGGGCGGATACAGATCATTTTCATAGGGGGGGGGTCATAATTATAAATAACATAGTTACTTACTTACAATGCTAGTTTTCTGTTTAAAGCCATTTAATAGTTTATCATTCATATTTGATCTTATGTATGTTTTAAACAGTGCTCATCCTCTCCAAATTTTTAAAATCAGATAGTTTCTATAAACTATTTAGAGTGACCCTCCTTCAACAATTTTTTGAAAAAATGGTTCACTCTAGAAGCTATCAGTATTCTTC